>JAYRBW010149354.1:0-36224 GCA_036023295.1 Invenusta paracnida | reverse complement strand
TTTTGTAGATATATGATACAATTTACCTTTTCATTATATTTCCTTAAACATGGTAAACACGCTAAACTTTTAGTGTCTTTTATCTTTTATATCTTTTTTAAAATATAGCTAAAAATAAATTATTTGTAAAACTGATTTTGCTTCACTTATAGCAATAATTGGTCCAGATTCGCAAGTCGCCAGTATCATCATAATAATATTATAGATGCCGTATAATTATTTATTAATATGTACACATAGTATGCTATATTTATCAAAGTAAACACGCACACCGGTTTATATAGACGTTTAATTTATTAAATGTATTGTGACAGAAATATCTCAATTTAAGCGCGCAGGGAAAATAATGTAAAAAAAGTGTGAAAAACGATGGTTTATTACCCTAAATCATGCGACACCATTCAAACAAAGATTTTATACTTAATTTGGGGACCTGGAATTATTTAGTGAACATTCAGATACAAAAAGTCTTCATTGGTGAACCGCGTTGCCTGAATTTAAGGTTCTAAAGACCGTCTGCGAAGCTCGGTATTCTGTATATTAGAGGATTTCAAGTTTCGCTTTTTAATTGAATATTGATAAAGCTTTCTATGTCAAGTATGTTCCGCTTATTATTAATGTAAACGCCGTGAATTTTGGTCATTGCGGATGTCGAATAAGCTTGTGTGCGGTGTAAATAAGTAGACACAAATATTTCATATAATTCCTTTTATATATCGGCTTTTATATCTACATTTTCGAAAAGGTAAAAATTACGTTTGCTTTATTATAGCTTTGACATATTTATTTAAAAAATATACAAATATGTCGCAAATTATTATGTACGTTTCTTATGCGACTTATACGTTTAATTATAATTACATACTTTCGCATAAGCTGGACGGTAATAATAATCCAGGTTTTTATTTGAATCTTAAAACATTTCAGCTGATATTTTTGTGCTCAGATGTCCCATCTCTCGGTGGAGTTTGAAGATATATACAATTGTCTGCGGATACCGTCGATAACGTCCATCAATACGCTCGCCATTGGATGTATCCTTCTTCGAGATCCTCCCAAGTATCATCTTCCATTTCCCGCACTTTCATACCAGTATACACTTGTTTCAACAATTATAAATCAAATACAATTAATTAACTTATATAGATAAAAATATTTTTTAGATTATTTTCTACAATGTGTAGAAAATGAATTTAGTGAATTGACAATTTAAAAGCATGTTTACATAATATGATAATGAGTGTGCAATGCCTTACTATTGTAAAGAATGATATTGAATGTTTCAATTTAGTTATATGTTGCATCTATTAAAGTACAATCATGATATACATAATATACTCCACAATTTTTTAAATGTTAAAAGATAGTGTATATATTATATAGTGACCAGTTGAAAAGAATATACTCAGAGTAGTCAGGATCATCTGTTGTTTCTCAAAACTTTGGGACAACCTGATAGCCATGACATATGGACCAAAAAGTGACAAAAAAGATTAGAAAAGTCACATTGACAATAGCCGCGGGTGTACAAACGTTTAGACATCTATGCATGTGTAATCCTTGGAAAACTGACCCACACTGTGAACAGACAGGATAATTCGGGAGAAGCTACAAGTTAACACGTGTGCAGTGTGGTCCTTCATTATAGACCCAATCAGGCGAACGGCCGATCAACAATCCTTGAAGTTGTTTCGGCTTTTGTACAAACCTTTACCGCCAATAATTTTTGGATGTGACGGAATTTCGTTTAACTCTTTGTATATAGTATGTTAAATATGTTATGTAGTCATACTGAAATGTAGAATTCGTCAGATGCTGCGTCAAAATGTTTGATAAATGATTATATAGAGTCTTTTTTATAATGTCCTTTATATTTCGTTATAATATAGCATCTCATTTTATACGAATTAATTATAAAAAATCAGTGGTTAAAGAGGAAAATGCGCCCTTCCCCCATTCAATGGACGCGTTGAAGTCAGCTTTAATTGGTAAATTGTAAACAACTGACAAAGTGGCGCCAGACATTTTCACGAATCATTCGGCATAAACTATTCCTTAATAGTTCTGTTCCTTAAATATTCGTTGAATGAAAGATAACTTTGTCAAAACTATATTTTTCTTTTGAAAGGTATATAATAGACACCGCGATCCCACAATGAACCCCTACTGAGGTGGACTACATAATATGGTGGGAGTAAATGGCATAGATAGGCACATTATAACAATTTATAATACAAGTAATGTTTGACAAGTATGCGGGGCGGTTTAAAAGTAGGTTATTTTCAATTTAAAAAAATATATGCCACCCATGGTGAGAACACTTGATTTACACATATCTAGTAAAAACATGTCACACGATATATAACCATTCCCAATCACCTGCGTTATAGTATCACCTATCTATTCCCCTGAGTGACCGCAAAACCCAGGTTTAATTAATATAGACAGCATGACCATAAGCGTTTGTTATATTCATGATTCAACCAATACATATATTTCTCAAACTATCGATATGAGAAGCACAGCAGCTCAAACCCCAAAGTATGATACTATCGGAATGCTAAAGTGTATATTGTGTATAGTGGGCTTCGCTACAACTGTGTTCTATGTGGATATATATAATTTCAGTGAGCAAAACGTATGCGTGTATAAGCAGCAAAATAAAAAAGATAACTGCCTTTCGCATTTTTATAATATTATAGGCGGAATTGGAATCAACTCAATTTTTCACACCGTTTTGCAACTCATCATTCAACAACAAAAAGGAGTAGGTTATATTGATGTCACTTTCTTAACTCACTATATGATAAACTTTGAAAAAACATTTTTAATAAACTGAATTAAACAAGACCGCAACTGGCGCCATGTCAGCGCTACTCTGGAGCACAGTTAATATATAGCTGCGAGGTCATCCATCATTCCTTCCAGTGGACTCACCATAACACGGGTTTGATCACAGGTTATTAGCGCGGAAGCTCCTATCATACCTATATATAATATACTTCGTCATTTCCTGATCGTATGAATGTACACCATGGCTGTGTATACAATATACCTCAGTGTACGTATTATTATTATTGTTATTATTGAAGAGACACTCATATTATATAGTATCACAATCGCACTCACTGCGGCGGAACAATGAATTCAGAAGCATCACAGTATGGCATGGACGTGTCAGCTTTTTAATTTTCTGACAACCTTGGACCAGAAGAGAAACAGTTGTACCAACATATAGGCACCTATAATATACGGTTTATACCCCTCCTTTCACAGTATTTTGTCATTCTCGGTATTTTGCGCTTCATTGCTTCCGCTATGCACGTCATTTGATTCTTGAGTCTGTGACTGAAATTCGACAAAGATCACATTTTCCTCGATATCTAGTGTGATATGTATAGACTAAAGAAGAACTCATATGATAGTGTATAACATTACAATAAACTGTATTCATCCGCATTGTATTATAGGACCTAGGTCTATTGTTATATTCTTATTAATGACAGTCCACTTTTTCCATTTTCTTGTACGTATATATATGAGCTGTCTAAAAACTATGAATATCACCGATACTTATATGCATATGCATTTTATACTAATACTTAACTATTTATAAAGAACATTATCATAAAAAGCGTGAGATTTTTACGATCAATTTTTATATCAGTCATTATTTTGCTATAATCGTAAATGATGCATTTTAATTTTATAGTTCATCACAATTAAAAATCGGTATTTTAATTTAAATTTTATGCAAATTATATTGGCTTATAAATAGCTAAACTATGTATTCCATAAAGTTATAGTTAAAGTAATGTATTCCATATGTTCCATATAAAGTTATTTTAATGTATATGAATATGAATTGATAATAATTTTAAATAATTTCGAAGATAAAATATTACGAACTAAAATAAAAGGGGTTAACTTGTGTCTTAGTGATTAATTTATTAGACCGTTTAAAATTAAATTCTCTGAATGACGTATTTAAATTGTATTCATCTTTAAAATGGAAGCATATAACACAGAAAGCGTTTAGTATAATAATAAACAATATTCGCTATAGTAATCAATAAATATTATAGACTAAATAATTTATACTTTATATATATTCATATTTAGTGTGTTTAAAATCATTATTAATGAGTATCACTTCTGAGAAATAACTTATTACTAAATCTGTAAGTTGCAAAATAGAAAAAAGTTGTGAGCAATCCGATTTTATTTTATTTTCAGTTTCATTGTTTATTCTGCCGAATGATTATATATGATTTATATATTCCGAAAATAATATTTTAAATTATTAATTGTCTTCTTTCATATATACAGAGTGAATTAATTAAATTGGATATATTCAAACGGAGATATTGTTCAATACTATATAGAGAGTTCTGTGAAAAGTTTATTTTAATATCTGAATTATTTTGAGGCATTATTTTCAACTATAATTATGAAATGTATTCGCTTGTATTAATTATATGAACATTATTTTAATATATAATATATAATTATTTTCTATATATTTAATAAACTTTAAAGACTATTATACTTTTACATATCACAATACGTATACAATTAGAAATAAAAAGTAAGACTAAATAAAAATGTTGAATGACGCTAACATATAAATTAATTTCAATCCTTATATATTGGATACATCGGCATATATTATAGAGGTGCAGTTTTAATAATTGACATTATTTGTATTGATTATTTCAAGCATAGTTGAAATATTATTTTGTTATAAATTCAAAATTGTATACCTATACGGAAAAGTAAAATCAGAAATTCAATTTATAAAAAACATTATATATGTATATATTTCGTGGACAAAATTTACATTGTCATATAATATATATATATGCCTTAATAAAGTATATAGATACATAGCAATATTAATAAAATGAAAACTTTAACTACACGAGGACTATTGACAGATGGGTAAATGTTCTGGGTGCGCCATAACTTAGAGCACTCTCCATAATTTGTCCAGGAGATCGCGGAATGAAATGATAAGTAGTATATAAGTAGTCTAATCAAGTAGTATATTACATATAGGTTGTCTATATTGGCCTCTCTCTCTCTATATATATATATATGTATATACCTACTCAAATAACATCAAATATATACCTTATAAGGTAGAAATAAATGTCGAAACGTTTTACTAAATATATATGGAAAGAAGATTGGAGACCAGAGTCGTATTAACTCAACTATACATGTAAAGCATTATCCACAGAAATAAACTATACAGAACGGAGACCAACGACAATATATGTATATATAAATTGATATGAAACACCATCGAACGGATCCCAAATTATATTGCTAACTTTACGCGATGCGTATATGGATTGTTATGCACATATGGATTAAAATGCACGATTAGGTTGGGTTACGCGCAGTATTCGTCCTGTTTAGTATACATTTAACAATATATTATACAATGCTCAAAAAAAGATGGAATTATTATATAACCCGAAGATTTGTAATACACTTTATATATATAATATTTATATTAATGGCATGAGAGAGTTACTATAGGTAGATTAAAATGTTATATGTATATATATAAATATATAATATAAATGATTAATTAATTATACATACAATCGTTATATTTACAAACAATTTTTGATTTCGCTGAGGAGAAGATAAGTCATTGTATGCACGAGGCATTTTTGGTACAACTGCCAGAATACACAAGTTGAAAGGAATGTCTGAAGTGTTCTGTACACGGTCTTGTATATGATAGGATACAGATTTAAAACCACACATTAGAAAAAAATGAGTTTTGTATATCAAAAATTGTCCGTGAGTCTTTTTGTAAAAATAATATTGAAACATAAAATAATGATATACTATACTGAATAATTCCTGAACGTAGGTTTAACATTATTTCAGCTTAAAAGGGTATTGTTAACTATAGAATTATTATTTTTCACTAATTTCTAAACCTTATATTTCACAAATTGGTAAAGAATTAAAGAAGATAATTTTGTTCAGATATATAAAACAAACAAAAACAATTTTCAACGTTTTGATTTCTTTCAAACTATATTGGCACTAGATAATAATTTATTTCAGTAAAAACTCACATATATAATTTAAAACATTAATTAGAAAACTATTTTTGGGGGAATTGGATAACATTTACAACTTGTTCATAAATAAATTGATTTCTGGATCGATAGTATACACATCATTTTTCTAATCGTCGATTCCATGTATACAAATCCACAACAATGTCCAAACATTTCAATGTTTCAATAAACAAATATTATACAATCGCTAGATAGTAAAACAACAATATATGTATAAATATAATGTGTGTGTATGTGTGGTATTTATTAGAAATGTCGATTGAATTACCAAACTATATATATATATATATATATAAGTAATTACGTAAGATAGATTATATAAAGTAATATGATGTGCAATTATTGAGGGATTCTATCCATGCGTCAAAGGTGGCAGATCATGGAGATCGGTCGCATAAAGTCGGTGATGAAGTTCCTGATGGAGGGGCGCCATCAACTGGTGGTTCACCGTCACATGGGACATAGGAATGTTTGGCTTGAGGTCCTCCTCGTTGTCGGAGTCTTGGGACTTGATGTCGTCGGACCCCTTCCCGCGGGAGTGCAGCTTCTTTTTCTTCATGCGGCGGTTCTGGAACCATACTTTCACCTGAAGGAGGAATGAAAAGCTCATGAAATGTTGGTTGTTTTAATGAAATAGATTATTTTTTATTATTATTCTATATTTGCAGAAAGAAAACTAATTTTTTATTCCTAAATTTTAACGTGACTTTTTGCTTCACGAAATATTATATCATTTAATCGAACTTATGCTATATCGATATAAGAAATTAATAATATATTATGTACGCTGTATATACTTATATATATTTATCTAAATCAGAACTTATATATTCAGCCATATGTATAGTTTATTATAAATATATATTCAAGAAATCCAATCTGACCAACTTTCCAGTTGAATTTATGCTTTACATATTTACCTTATATCAAAGACACAAATAAAATGACACCATACTTATTTGTATAAGTGCGGACTGTATAAGAACAACTGACTATTACAAATCTGGAGTTTCCCTTTTAGCAAATCTAATGTATAACATATAACAGAATAAGAGGTAGTATAGAAGAGGGGAAAAAACCTCTATTAGCCATTTTTATATTCCGTGTGGATTATAGTTAATGGGTGTTTTAGTTCTTAAGGATTATGATCATGGACTGTATAACTAACGTGACCATTGAGACAGACTGCGCTCAATGGGCATATATATTCCAAAAGCATAATGAAGTAAGAACTCTTCTCCCAGGAGTCAATTAGCAGCCGCTAAAGGCAGGTCGGTCAAAAAGGGGTTGCATGAGGCGATTTCAAAGGGAATGCCCCGCGTTCTGGAAGAATAGCAGTCCAGCTTTTGTCGTGCATATACAATGATATAATCTGCCGCGATGGGATAATATCTCGCACCTATATACACTTCGCCCGCTGCAACCATGCTGACAATGTGTAATATACAAACATCAGTTACTTATGCCTACACTCTGGAGGTTAAGTTATAACTTATCTACGCACGAATATGAATAAATGATACTGCCAACAGGTTTCGCTTTCAGCCCCCCACGCCTTTTCTGCAAACACACACCACACACACGATATATTGATAATGTAATAGATTATTGCAACTCCTCGTCTTCCAGCTTATACACTTTACCTAGGAGCATGATCAACAAGAATTAAATTGAATTATACCCGAAAGAGAGAGTGTTGTAACATTATTGCAGAGAGAGAGAGAGCATATGGAAAACAGGAAATGTAACCAACCTAAGTTATTGGACTTATTTGCAGTCTAATTGATAAAATATTGTTGTGCATAAGAATAGAACAAGAAAATATCTTGCTGAGTATAGTGGCGGATATATTATATTATATTATATAGACAAGAAGACATCTGCGCGCATCAACCAGCATTTCTGAGTTGTCTTTGCGGATTTCTCTCTCTTGCGGAAGCCGACTTGCCATAAGTCTTAATATATTACAAGTTAAAGAAACTGCTGGCTATATAGCAGACTCAAGATGCAGAAAGTGGATTTTATTGCCCACTTTTATTATCCCGAGGCCTAACTCAATTCAATTCCGTTTTGCACCGGACAGTAGGACGTGGGGTATATTACCGAAACAAGGGAACAGGTTTTTCCTCTTCCTTCTCCGCGCAGCTATGCAACTTTCTTTCCCCGCGCATAGAGACGACAGGGCATAGATTCTGCGGAGTGTAAGCAAGAGACTTCTGATATCTGAAGAAGTTCTGCTCCATGTCTTGTGGATTGACAATCTCAACTCTACATATTGCTCCCTGGAGAACAATCAAAGTCCCTTCCATCGCGCGCGCATATAGAGAGGAAATCTCCACAACTCAGTCTGTGTGTATAGACGAGTCTAATTGTTGTGTAAGTGGAGGGGGAAGTGGGGAGGGATGGACGCCGTGCTGCCTCAGAGAGCATAGAATGGGGGAGTAGAGATTCCTCCCAGAGCATCGGATGAAGTCTCTCGCACAGGTTTACGACTTTTGCGACACTTTGGACTCCCAGTAGAGTCAATTTTATGACCCCAACAGACACATGAGAGTAAAGAAAAGTGAAAGTGGATATGATATGATATGATATGATTTTGAGCAGAAGCTTTCTTGATGTATGCGTTGTGTAGAATGATATCAAGGAAGGAAGACATATGTATCCTCGGAGCGTTGAATGGGAAAATACAGAAATTGAAACTGTATATTAAATGGAAATACGTAGATATGCGCTGAAATAGATTAGAAATTGTCCACTTGGAATATTAAATGATGTATATTTGTGGAATAACTTCAATCTTGTATACAAAGGAAAAGTGATGTTCAAGTGTCTCTGCGTCTTGCGATGAAGATGTCCGAAAAGCGGAAGAGGTGTGATATACTGGTGCGGGCATCCCTCCCGATGGGCCCATAAATTCTAGATGAGCTAACCGCCTGATTAGGACCCGGAGCTGTGACAGACTGGCAGCTTTATGACACCGGTCATTAGAAATCAGATCAAGAATTAATGTTGGGAGTGTGACTTTGGGCATATAGTTCAACTGCGCATGCAGAAGTGTGACACCCGCATTGACATCGGATTACTACAGTTTAGAAAGATATCTACATCTACCTATATATATAATATGATGAGAAGGAAGAATCTGGTATAATATTGCTGCTGGAATATATTGAAATATTAGCGGTGCGCCCGAGTGAGGCACTTGCCTTTGATTTATCGGTTTCTTGTTAATTTGACTGATGGAGAAGGATTTACGAAAGAAACTTATTTTTCTTTTCGTTGGTGTAATGTGTATTAGTGTTTAGCCATTTAATAACGCCGATATATCTCCTATAATAGTAAATATAGATATTTTGTAAAATATTAGATGCTCCCGCAGAATAATATTGAAACAGTCTTGATGTGTTTCTTTACATATATCTGATACATGTTAAATACTGATTTGTTGAATATTGAATGTTTAAATGAAATAATTGTAACAAATGTATACTTATAGGTACTGAATACAGATATAGTTATATTGTCAGCAGATCTATTCTATATACATAAGAAAGCTATTATATGCCGACTACAAAAAAGTTGTTATTCGACTTTTTCTAGCAATATAAATCTACTTAAAGCTATAATCATCGATTCATTTAGGTTAAAGATATACAATATATAGCGCTACTCATCAATATATTATGCTCCCCTTCACTTTATTATGTAAATGTAAAAACGACACGAGAACGCAGATGGTTCTTTTGAGGCTCGCATTGTTTCTCCATAAAAGTATAATAATACATAGTAAAAAGTTCTCAGCTTTGCTTTCTCATTATATATAATACGAGTTAATTAAATACAATATATTCTTTCAAGAATGTCCGTAAAATGAGCAATTATTATGCAAATTGAGTTTTAACTAATTTACAAAGTATATCTTATTGTTATACTCGAAACGGCTTTTGTTCAAAATGAGTAATTCTCCTTTGTATTATATTGTTGTCATTGAAACACACTTTTAGTTGTATTGTATACTTCGAAAATGAACATTTTTCACTGCAATAAAGAATGTGATAACATCCTCGGGCCATTTCAACAGTATTATCCCACCGCACAACCATTTTAATCTCAATTTATCGATTAATAATTGATCTAACCTTCTTCTATAAACCACTTGTGCATATTTTTTACAAACTTATAACATGAATATATATATTAAACCACCTTGCGCATGTTTACTAAATTTCGCTTTCCAACTATATTTGGGATGTGCCCTGGTTACTCGAGTAATTTCGCTGATGCAATGCTGTGTAGACATCAATGATATCGCTATCTCTCTATTATCGGTACACAACACAGGTATACACAATGTGGGGCCGACTCGAGAATATTTTTGCGTGGCGCTTTATGGCCCAAAGGATAATAAAATAGCGATGTCTGTGCGGGGTCAGTAAAGGATCATATTTTAATATATTTAGCATTTTACATATTTAATATATGTGGGTACCTATATATATATACATATATGACTTAGGATTGGAGAGACAGAACCTTTACAGAACCAATGACTTCTGATCTACTTATACACTATATTATGTAGACACAAGTGGAGTTTCATATACACGTCTAGAAGTTTATCTAAGCATACTTTAGATGGCAACTCGAATATATATACGATATATATATATATATATACCGAGATCTTATTTCAATTTTATGGCCCACATCCTATCTATATAGAACGTTAAATATACTTTGGTACGCAATAGTTTTTTCAAAAGGATTGTTAGCTACAATGTAAAATAGCAAATGGAAAGTTTTATACATATATATATGTATGTATGTATATAGTTTTGTATAAATGAGATAGAAGCGTACACATTTTGAGAAACTAAACTTCAAGTTGTGTAATTTATATCTCTCTCTCTATATAATATATAAGACAGCTTTTGAGATACATATGTGTGCGCGTATAGATGTGTATTCTGATACGTTTATGAAATATACACCCATTTGAACATATAATTAGTAAAATGATGAACTATAGCCTATATTAGTTGGTTATGTATGAAATGTATGGATTACAATTGACTATATAATAAGAAATTATGCATTCAATAATTTTCAAAATGTGCTTCATTTCTTGTATATATAGACATATAGATAGAAATTAGATATTTTTATCAGGATAAGAACTTGTAAAAAAGTCAAATTTATAGAATTTTACAGCTCTTAATTTTTATACAAGTTGGTCCACAAAAATCCATGTGGCGTTATTATTTCAACTTTGAATGCAGCTGAAGATATATATGGAAAGAAATATGCGCAATAATTTTAATCGAAGGAATCTGTTCATATTTCAATCGCGGAAACATTATTTTAGAAGTCACATTAAAATCTTCAAACTGAAGTAAAGCTTCTTTAATAAACTAACTTAGATAACTATTGCTATAGGTCACATACATTATAGAATGAAGTGGGCCCCCATGTACACCACGTGGTCTTACCTGTCGTTCGGTGAGGTTTAGTTTGCAGGAAATCTCCCACCTCTTCTGGCGCGTGATATAGGCCGTGGAGATGAACTCGTTTTCCAGAACCATGGTCTGGTACCGTGTGTAAGGCTTCCGCTTCTTACGAGAACGAATTTCTAGCGGAAGATAAGCGAGGTGGGGAGAAAATAGAGAGAGAGTTGTCGGCGTTGAAGATTGTTTTCACAAAATTTGAAAAATGGCACTGTTCAAATAAGTGAATGCAAGTTTTTATTTAGCAGCATTATAATGTGCGCGCCCATTTTTTTGTATGTGAATCAGAGAGAGTTGGAATTCTAGGTTATTCTAGTTCCGCATGATAAATATTGATTTTACATTTATGAAATAAGAATAAAGTTAAATGAAAATTAAAATTTCATAAATGTGTATGCGCACGATATTATATTTCGTCCCTTCTTTTCAAGTGATACAAAAAATAATAATAATAAGTGGACCCCTTAATTGATGACCATGACGCTTTGAAAAATCAATTTGTCAATATATACATGCTTAATAAAAAGATATAATTCCAACCGAATTGGGTGATTCTAACGAGTCTTTGCGCATATAAAGCTAGCTTCGTATTTCCAACTATATATTTGAATTATAATCGAAGTTAATATAATTTTTAAATGTATAATTCACATAATTTACATAAACAACGTAATTCTAAATAGCATTTTCAGTTCCTGAATAAATTCAAAATGTATTCCTAAATAGTATTATTATTATGCATATTAGTTCTTATATATATAGTTTACAGCATGTCCATAAATAGTTATCAGTTATTCAGTCAAAACAATTATTGTTTTTAATTTAAAAAATATTTCCATTTGGTCAATAATAAAATTAAATCAGTATAGGCAATGATTTATTATATAACAGTGTTATCGTTTTATAGAACAGCGTAAATTCCAGACCCCTTTCAAAAAAGTTATTTAACAAGATATATTTAATATAATTCTGCAAACATGTCTAGGTAGATTTTATTATCTATATATTAAAGTGTCGATGGTTTTTCCGACAAAATTTAATCCATCAAATTAAAATATTTAAAGTAAACGATTGCCGATTTCGTTAATTTGAACAAACCAATCGTTTACTATAAATATTTAAGTGCGCAGGTTATTCCAAACTATATCCAAGACCAGCTATGGGTTGAAGGTTGATATTACGCAAATATCATCGCCATAAAATTTCAACATTTAATCTAAAGTAAAATCAATTTTCCCGTAAAAACGAGCAATTAGAAAATTTCCCACTGATATATATTTACAAGAGGGCAATCACACCCTAACCCAATGAATTAATAATTCCCCAAAACTGGAAAATGACGGAATTTCATTTTGTTTCGAATTTCACTGAATGAAGCTAAATTATATTATATTAACATTTTGTCACGGCAGCAGTTAAAGATCATTTCCACTTTATCCTCCACATAGTGCGTACACAATAGCTAAACCGTGGAACACACAAAAGGTTCAGAAGGCAGTTCAGAAGGCCTACAAACATAGTTTAGATAATATATAGTCGGAATATGCGCGCAAGAGACCATCAAATTTTATATGGCTATTTTATGTCTTGGTAAACTGCTGGCTTATAATCAATTCACCATTCATTAACGGAACCCTCTTTTTCAATAATATGTGTAATATAAAATTAATATGCGCGTCTATAACTCTCTGTGTGTGTGTCGAAGGTTTCATCGCCAATGTGTTCAATTCTACTTCTGTATATACCCTCTTGCACCTGACTTTGTATAATAGGTAGTATATACTACATCTTCGGGTCCATACAATTTTAGCAGACTCCCAGTTTTGGCTGTGTTATGTTATGTTTGAAAATTTGTAGTCCTCAATTTACACCCATATTTCAAAAAGGCTTTTTCAATATTTACCTTGCATAATATTATGTCGATGTATATATGCCATACACATAGTCACCCAACCATATTATGGCTACATGAAATCATTCAAGGATAACATATATTTACTGTATATACATACTACATTATACAGAAAGAATGGGACCTCCTGTCCCAGATAACAAACCACAGTTGAACGAAAATTTATCAGTTTTTTGTAATTTCTGTCACCAAGCCACACGCTTTTTCACTCATTAAATATGATTCATTTGCGTGTCCTGAACACAAACATAATTATATAATATAAAATAAATACAAGATCGGCTATGGTGTTAATTTTTGTTTAAATTGACATCAAGTTTTTTTTCAAATGATTGATTGCAATAGTTAATTAGAAGTGCATTTTTGCATTTTATTATACAAACATTTTAAAGTTGATTATATTACTATTTAAAATAATGATTCATAATAAACAATTTAAACTAGTAATCCAAGCAAAGGCTTCTGATAATTATGACCAAAAATCTCAAATAAATAATGTTTCTTTATAAATTATAAAATAATTTAACAAATATAATATTTTAGAATTTTTTTGCTAATTGAAAAGATAAATGTTTGCGAAAATAAATTATATATTAGTTAAGAAAATTTTAAACAAATACTCCTAAAAAAGAAAATCATCTCTTTTATTAAAAATCGAAAATAAAAAGCGACTTTTAATCAGAAAGTACAAAATTCATTTTATTAGAAGATTTAGTATTCACGAATTTAAATATAATGCATCTAACACGAAACATGATGCAAAGACATCATCGAATCTTCCTTGCAGACAGATTTCAATGCATGGATGGATAGCAATGCTTCAACCGCGTATCCACAATGTCGGTCGAAATAAGGTCGATGTACAAACATTTTCGGACAAAAAAAAGCAAAAGGGACGCAATTATTACCATTTCACAATATTTTAATTAAAACTGAAGTTTATCAAATTTGTAAAAGCTTAAATTAAAACTATCCCTCAAAAACACTGTATATATATTTGTATATAGATAGATACGAGTAAATTATATGAAATTACGTGTGTCAATATTTTTATGCATATGAGAGTTGTTTTAAAGATTTTCCATGCATCCTGTTGACTTACAAATTTAATGAAAGCTGGTATATGAATGGTAGAATAAAGATAATTTTTTAAATGTTTTTATTTGTAATATGAAATCAACTAAAAATGTTCACACTAAATATCTATCCATTATTTATTTTATTATATAAAGTGTATATAAAGTGTATATCATTGGTGACTAAATAAAATGTTAGTTACTAACACCAATTTTGAAATGACGTATTAGAAGTTATTTTTTATATATACAAGGCGTCAACATATAATATATTTACACCTTTTTGTATTATTATTATACGCGTATTCGGATCAATATTATTGCATATACAAATGATATGTCTGACCTTCAGTGTAATGTAGGTATATATAGGTTGTCTTCTAATACTTCAATAAATTTTATTAATATTTTATTGCTAGGGTAATATATGAATCATAAAATAACTATTAATCTTCCGATACTTAATTTTATAGAAGTACTTCTATTTAAACATGCTTGCATATATATTTAATGCAGAGAATGGACATTATAATACCGTTCAAACAGAGACTGCAGAAACATGAAACTATTACCATGACGACTTATAATAAGCATTATAAATAGTATTTTATTGCTGCATCGCATGTATATAATATGAGTAAATATACATGTTATTAAAATATACTATAAACAATGAGACTTATTTTAAATTATAAATTTTCATTAAAACTACAAAAAAATTGAACTTATAAATATGGGAACATATTGGAGTCAAATTTACAGATAATAATAGCAGGATGCGGGAAAAAATTGACAGTTAATGGTAATTTACGATTTATGTCATAATATGTCAAGTCTCAATATTCACACTCGGATACAAAATGGTTTTAAGGAATATTTATGTCCAAATTGCGTGTGAAAGTATGTCCTTATACATATCATGCACATACTATAACTATTGTTAAGCCTAATAATTATCAATACAAACATAAGTATATACATGTATATAAAAGATTGTGCCCTTCTGTCGTGAACTATATTATAATCATAACAAACACATCTAAGACTAATATGTATGTTGTATATCTCTTGCCACTTGTCAAGACCCGTATATGTCATGCAGATGTGCAGGGCCCAGAATCAATATGCCCAACCAGACTTTATAGTTTGTCAAATATTAGCAGGTATATTATGCGTGATATAATATTTTGCTTCAAGCCCCGAAATAATATCTACCTTGCAAAATATACACATATTATAATATAGATAGGAATATAACATAATATGGTATAATGTATGTGCAGCACCTCCTTATTAAAAACAACAACGATAACTCTGTATTTATTTAGTTGTCCCGCCTTTGACAGGGAGAGCCTCATTCAACTTGGTGCTGCTGTGCCCGTCTGTTTGTGTCCAGAGCGGTGCTGATGTTGACGTCAACGACGCGCACGCCGCTTATGGGGATCAAGGAAGGTAGGCATACACCGAAGAAGTGCAGCAAGCGCAACGATGAAGACAAGCCAACCTGCCAAATCACTTTAAGATGTCGTCTCAGCTTGTCTCATTTATTCAATGCAGAATATATTATTATATATATGTATATAGTACAGACCGCACTGTACCACGAAACGGTCACCCCAACTTTCTTTTTAAGTTTCCTAAATGATACACACATACAGATGCTTCATATCAACAGCCAGTAGCGATATCATTCACCGACATCATGATAATACTTATAATGTACATATTATATGTAAACCAATTCACAACTCTGTTATTATAACACCAAGTACAGGTCCTTCTTATCTTTATATCGATCAAGTTTCATTCATTTAATATGTGCAAAGATGAGTTGCAAACAACGGCTGGTTGTACATCCATGTATTCGTAATCTACCTATACAGACCTATACACCGACAAAAGCATCTGGGATTCAGTGGGGCTGACTGCCCTTAAAACAGGCGGTCCGCGGTCACAAAACACACGTTTTTGCGGACACCTTATCAATGCTTGCCATCAGGAATTCTCATGCAAAAAGGATGACTATAACATAATAGTCCCTCTTCACTGTCGTCCAATTTAGGTAGGCTCGAAATTATGGATGCAAAAGGTCGTAATCCCCCCTCCCCAGTATGTAAATTTCTTGACTATAATTACTGTAGTTTTCACAAAGGCCAGCCGCATATTAGTCCTCTATTGTAGCTAACTGTAAATTCTATCTGTTATATTTTGAACATTTTATTGCTTCAAATGTTTTCTCTCGAGATCATATTTCTGTAGCTCAGCACGAAAGGTTTTGAAGTGTGTTGTGTGTTTGAATATTATAGACTACAATAAATTGATATATATATATTTGAAACCAAAAAGCAATAAAATATTATCTCGATCACGAAATGAGTTTAACAAAAAGTTTTCGGGTATTTTTGGTGAAATATCTACGAGTATATATAAGAATTGGTATAGCTGCGAAATAGTTTAGCTTTATGAGAAAAAAATGAGCTTACGAGTTTTGAAGAATCGGAAAATATATAATTTGTATTCATTTTTAATTATAGCGTGATATGCAACATTGCGTTCAATAATATTCTTGCTTTTAATGTTTTAAACAATTTTAGTTGTATAGAAAGTATATAAAAAACAAGTTAAAAAGAAATCTCCAGTTTAAATCATTTTACAAAATACCTACATTAAAATAATAAACAAGGATTCTGCTTCAAATATTCTCGAAATGAAGCTTTATTTACATTTATATTTGTATTCAATTATTTGAACGATTTTATTTAACACAAACCAGAGGAATTTCCTCAATTAAAATTGAATCAATGAAATGACGAATATCTTGATTAGAAACTAAGTTAGCGGCTGATTTAAAATAATACTGACGGAGTTCAATGTATTTTATAGAACATTGGTTATTCTTTTGACTCGTTCAAATAGCAGAACTTTTCATTTTTTAAAGAGTTATTTCTATTTTTATCCAGAATGAGATATATTTCTTAAATTTTATGATACATAAAAGAATTTGATCTATTTATTTTCAACATTGTTTTTAGATCAAAGTAAATATTAAAATTTAAACATTAAAATCAGACAGAAAGTTGCAACAACATTTCAAAGATATAATTTACTTTAAAATAGCGGAATTGATTTGTCAAAGCAAATCGAACTTAAATATATTTTATAATCCTTCATATTATCTATCATTAAATATTATCACAAACTTTCCGATCTTTTGTAATTATTTTAATGTAAATATTCTAAATATCTTACTTCAATTGGAATAAAATGGAATCTTCCATCATCAAAAGCTTTGTCATATTTTTTCCGAAATATAATTCTTTTAATTGTTGAGCGCATTTATGTATACACACTGTTCAATAAATAATACTAGCTTAAAACTAAATTGTCAATTGTTCAAACAACTCACTTTCTCCGTTCGTGGACTCCACCTCCATGGAGCTGTCCTCTTGCGTGAGTCGTGGCATGCCACCGAGAGACCAAAGATAGTGGAAGATACACGCCGTTGTAGGTGGATTCCCTGACAACATTCCACCCGACTGATGACAACCTCCTACGCCACCACCGCCGCTGGACATCTGCGATCCGGAGAGATAGCCACCTCCGCCACCACCGGTAGAATGGTGCATGACAACACCCGAGGGTTGGGAGATGGAAGAGGAGTAGACGCCGGTTGAGTAGAGGCCTGGGAGGCCGTTCTTGCTGGAGAAAGGGTGGTGACTCTGGAAGGGACTATCACAGACGGGAAAACCACCTCCGCCACCGCTCGCTAGGGAGCAAATCGTTGTGGAACTGACGCCGTTGAGGGGCAGGCGACCACCGCCGCCTGGTTGAGAGGAGATGACAGCCGCGGACTGCGAGTGCGACGATGGGGAGACAAGCTCGCCGAGGTTGTCCTGAGATACGGGTGTTCCGGCGGGCGGAGGGCAGTAGCTAGGCGTGTAGACCGAGGGCGAGAATCCGGAGGACTTCTGTCCACCACCGCCGCTACCGCTGAGGCTCCCAGGTGGCGTGTAGACGGTGGCTGGGTGGTGGAGCGGCTGAGGCGGCAGGGGCGGCGGATTGACGCGGCTGTCGATGACTGAGTTGGCGGCGGCCGCTGCGCTTGACGTGTAGTTCCACATGAAGGCGGGCTGTTGGTAGGAGCGGTGATCGTGTGGAGAGGGGTAGAAGCCGCTGGCGGGGCTGTAGCCACCGGACATGTTCCAGGGCTGGGAGGCGAATAGGCCGCCCACTGCACCACCACAGGAATCCATCAGGTTTGTCGGATCTGGAAGGTCAAGTAAGGGAAGGTATATATAGCTGAGAGGATTGCATCGTGCGGCTTTTAAAATGACAAATAATGTTTCTATAAATTCCTAAGAGATATATTTCAGCTCTATTTTAATATTATATGTATTCTCTTTTGACACTCACATTACATTCATATTTCGATATATTTTAATGCTTTTCCTGTTTTATGTATGTATATATGTAAACTGACAAAGTCAAAAGTGAACCACAGAACTACTCGTATATATCTTCTGTCTTCAACGTTTCAAGTTAAAGTTCCAATTGTTCAAAAACTTATTTAATCTTTTCGCAGATGAAAATTCCTTTTGTCCCATTTCTTTTCAGAAGCCTCGCTAACGTGACGATCGCATTCTGTTGTGTATCGCAAATGATCTCTCAAGCTACGTATATTTATACACCTATAACCTGCCATCTTTATTTATCTACAACATGTCAAACTGCGTATATGTATTTTATTCTATCTTTTATTTGCTATAACCCGAGGCCATGTCGTCAATTAGCAATAATTTATTTTATATTGATAAGCACATTATATATTTATCTATAACTAAATATATATAAAAGCTATACAAGTGGGGAAGGGGGGGGGGCTAGGTATACAGTGACTGAGGATCGGCGAGTTTATATTACCATGGAAAATATAAAACTGAAATTGCCAGAACAGACTTCTTGATAGTATTTTTATTATTACCTTTATTATACATATATATATATATATATAGACAGACGCATAATAATATATATTTATACTTACTTACCAATACTTGTAGGATGCTCACAGCGTCGTCGAGATATTTATTACGCGTACTTCACTGAGGTTAGCAGCTTTATTAGTAGTAGTTACTTGAGTAATGATTACCAGAAGTTAATGTTTTATTTTATATACCTTGATGGTATAGGTATATTATGCCTCTTATAGGGTAGGTACTGGTTGATATAACTACCTACGTTTTGCAGTTGAGGTTTTTTCTTTGGGGGGTCTTGGTTCTATTTGACTCTATAGTTATAATGCCCCGAGCGGCATACCAGCCAACTAACCCCTCTTCAGCAATTTGCGACGCCGAAGAAGCCTTACAGCTCATTGGCTGATGGGCGCGGTATATATGTAGGTAGAGGGGTCTTGACTTTCTTACAACTTATTACTATACTTGCAAGGGTATAGTAGTATAAGGAATATACTACTGGTATATACTCTGGCTTCTTAGTAATGGTCTATAGGCGAGTAATATTAAAGGCATGATAGAAGGAATAAATATATTTTAAAGTTAGCTTATAAGTAGGTATATATATATCTACACATATATATATATATTTCCAAATGGAAAAAGTCACACAGTGAACTTGTATGTAGGCACTTGTTAGTAAATATGACCTGTATAAGACTTTATTAGAAATTATATGGACAAGCTGCAGAAAGCGTTGTGCGGATAAGACAATAAAATGGCTATATAATCTGGGAGCAATTCTGGGTTTCTTGGACCAATCTCCTCTAGGGGCAAAATACATTAAAATCTTCTTCCATAACAAGACTTCTGTAGGAATTCGACGAGTTCGCTCAATATCCACCACAACACTTTGAGAGATAACGTCTAGATATTATGTTCCAACTCCAAATTGAATTTCTTCTTTTGCATTACCTAAATTCATCTGAACTATATTATTAAATCGAGTTTTCCATAAATCGGATAATTATTTGGCTAATGTGATTGCTTTTCGTGGGTTATAGCAATGAAGTCTACATACTAGGTAGATACCTTTGATTCATGTATATTACTTTTATATAGGAATTTATTTATACAAAAATAAAAAATTCAAAACTTTAAGTAATACTCTTTTTATTATTAAGATTAGCTATATATGACATTAAGATGTCAAAAGTTATATACCATGGTGGCCGTAATATTTGTAGTTCATAAATGAAGAGTTAATAATTAATTAGCAATTATTATTAATGCGCTATATGCCTGCGTCTAAATTTTACAACCGGTATAGTGCTATAAAACTGGGCCGTAAAACTGTACATAAACAAACTCGTAAATTTGCCATAATTTTACACCTATAAAAGGTGCTACTCTAACCAATTTTCACAGAAATATTTGCTACGATTATGCAGATGTTCTGCCTGATGTCTGTATTTATGTATAGGTATAGGTTATGTATATGTATTATACTTTAAAAATAACTTACTTACCAAATGTATAGTTATTATACGAAGATCTCTCTATATCAGCTGCAGAGAAAAAGCGCGCGTGAAGACGGATTTGATGATTCAAATATATTTGGAAATCTCAAACTTCTTGATATTTGAAGAAGCCGGAGAAAAGATCCCTGCAAACTGCGAGAAGACTTCGAAAACTCTAAACTGGGCGAGAGAATGTGGAGCAGCGCAAGCGACACGGAAATTTGGTGTTTCACTCGAAAACTGTCAAGTCAAGTCAGCTCTAAATTGGTCGGCGCGTCGGATTATTTATTCTAAAAGCGTGCTGATATCATCTATATATATACGTATATGTATGGGATGAATCTACAATCCCCTCTGTCAAACCACCGCAAAGAGAGAAAGAGAGAGAGAGAGGGCAAAAAGTTTTCGCGCGACCAAGGAAAGATCACCGGCTGAATTTGCTGTATCGAAGAGGGAAAGTGTTGTTGCTTTGCTGTGAGAATAAAGGATATTAAGACAAGCGTGAAGCGAGTGTGCGGGACAGGATAGCCGTGAGCGGGTCGGGGTGTTATGGACGGTCGGCCGGGCGATAGAGGTGGAAGAGAATTGGTTAGCGGAAACTTTAGCTGTATGGAAGAGCTGCTGAGTGCTGCAGAAGACAATTTGGTGGAAGGAGGAGATGAGAGGAGAGGAGAGGAGAGGAGAGAGGAGAGAGGGAGGGAAAGCAGAGGTGGAGATGGAAAAACTCGCGCGCAATGGCTAAAGTTATAAAAAAGACTCTCTCTCTCGCTTTCCTGGTAATAAAACGAACGGCTAAAACAAACCAGAGAGAGAGAGAGAGGGGGAGGAACGGCAAGGAAGATTTTTGTGGCAAACTGGTTGTATAACACTGATAGATGCGCATCAACAGTGGTTTCCAGGCTGGGATTGCGTGTCAGCAGCTGCGAGGAGAGGGGAGAGAGAATCTGCTCTCATCTCGTCCTCCAGTCTCCTCGGCGCTCGCCATGCCTCCAAACCAATCACACGCAGCGGTCGTAAACAACCGAACTAACTTTGTCGTGTCCCAAAAACTCGACTTTGAAGTTCGCCGCTCTCTCTCTCTGCCTTTACACACTTTCCAGTTATCTCTTCAGCCTCCTCCGCCTGTTTTCAATGTTTTGAATTTGCCTCTTCTTCTCCTCTTCAGGTATATCAAAGAATTGGTCCTTATATGGAATCTTGCAAGTTTTGTCGTATATAGCTAGGCTTAATTGTGAGAGGGTAAGTATATACCGCCCTTATAAAGATCGCGCCACACATTACCGCACCACATCACTTGCTCATTGCACTCTTCTATACGGAACAATTTCAGGCGTCGGTGGCGGCTGGGTGGCCGGCGGTAGATATTCTAACTGCTTCAGAAGCTTAAATATCGATGTATAAAGTACAATTAATTACATCTTAGTAACATATCATTTGCATAATGATGCGGAATTATGTAACTCTTGATCTTTTTTATACCTTCCTCAATCAGAAATTTTATATTGGACCACACACGAATGATACCTATAATAGCAGAATAACTCTTCTTGATCGAGTCTTAGTAGCTCGTAGGACCTACAGTGACAGCGTGGAGGACGGCGTGGAAGTTTGAGGATTCAACACGCAATCAAAAACATATATATTTTTTAAGTTATCTATTTACGTAAATATATCTAAAAATATACCATTTTTTTACCATCGAATATATACATATATTGAATATGCAGTATGGAATATTCATTTCATCGAATTCAAATTTAAATTTCTGCTATTTAAAGCAGAGAATATAAGTTTTATGTAATTAAAACTGGATTAATCGTTGTATATTAATATATTTTGTTAATTAAACAATTTTAAGAATGGTATTATAAAGTTTGAATGAACTGCGTCATCTTACGATATCTTCAAAAACAAGTATATATTTAATAATAATAATAATAATAATAATAATAATATAAAACATTATCTTATTTTTAAACTATATTTTGTATATATAAAGTTCAGATTCTAACAAGAAAATCAATCAGTTAAAAATCAATTCAACTATATAATATGGTGATTAGCAGTAATGTTCCATTTAAAATAGTATTTCTAAAATATGACCCGTTTTTATATAGATGCGCATAAAATAATATTTTCAATAAATTGCGTATTTAATAATAACATTAAATTTAGAAGCATTTTTTTACATTTTTGTAAAAATGTAAGTAAAACATGTAATATAAAGACAGAAAATATAATCATCATATCGAATAAGAAAAATTTAAATATAAAATGATATTACGATTTTTACTCCATATTTATAATTAATAAACACAACTTTTCGGTTTACATATTGTATATATATGTACATAGCTAAAAATTCGCATTTTTATTTATTTTTCGTTTTTTTACGTCTTCTTTATTCTTTTGTCCGGCAGATGCATGGTCCATATATGACTGCATGAATTATTGCTGAATGTTATTTCACCAATTATCATCTTATAGTCATAGAAATCTAATTCTCCGTGCATTTTTACAATGGTCAATTGATTAATCGCATAGAAAGACATATATTATGTATACTGAGCAAAGCCCAATTAATATTCCGAAAATATGCGAAAGCCCCAGTTGTGTGTTTACAGCGCACTGAATACACACAAACATTATACGTCTTACATAATAAGAAGTCTATAACAGCTGATTTGATTATCTAATTTATAACCCCATACATGATCACCCCTATATACTTAATGGCATTTCGATCAACATGGATGCATAAGGTGAAGGTTTATTGTGGCGCTTATATACCAATATATATAGTACAAAACTCTTAAAACATCTTTTATTATACAATTTGCTCAAGAATTTATATTCTTTTAATGTTGCCAATAAAAAGACTATAAGTGTTCTTCATTCTATCGATTTTTCAGCTGCAGTCACACATCCAGACTACACACAACCAGACCGTATTCTATCAAATATATAGTATGGCTATAAGGTATATGTTAGTTGACGTGAACTAAGTTCAATGTCAATATCGAACTCACATTTGTTTTATACTCTTATATGTATGCTACCTATAGGTATATATATATCCTATATCTAGAAAATTTCATTTTTAATATCATGTACATATATACATAACTTTAATTATAGTTTTTATAGTGTTGGATTTACACATATTCTAAGAAATAAAATGAACATAAATGTTTTATTTCTACGTAAACTTACTATATATAGGTATACTATATGTATATTATTGAAGAAGTAAAAGTCCGCATAAACCGATTTTATTGATAAATTAGTATTAATATATTACACATTTATTGAAATTCCGATAACAACCGTATTATATATTTAAATGTTACAAATTACTTTAATAGTTTGCGTATTAATAAACGTGTTTCATAAAAAAATATGTTTGGGATTATTTAGAAAGTGTAAACCACCATTACATTGGCGTGATTAATGTGTAATCAATTATTCCTTTGCATATCCAATATAAATGAATTGGTTTGTACTTCATTAATCAGATGAAAATCTGGGAAACAAATTTACATCCAAGGTTGCATTGTATGCAATAAGTCCATCAATTACAAATATATATAATATGTAAGTTATAATTTATTCATATACCATTTTGTTTCATTATTATTGGCTAATAATAGTACTACAATACAATTTCATTTCCTTTCGGCGCATGCATGTGGCAAGTTGATTGAAACACATCAAGTTTGATAAAAAGTTCTAAAATTATATCATGTTTGTTAATATTAATATCAATTGTAAGAAAACACTCACATTTACGTTAGGTATTCTTTTTATATATATTTTAAGTGCCATTTTAAGAAACATCTATAGTGGTTAAATGAAATTAAAATGTGGTTATTAACCCACAAACGATTTAATTATATGCATTATTAAAGAGCAAATGCGGAAATTTTATAACTATAGGTACTACAAATGGGTTGAGTAGTATTGCGTGGTGACCACTGGACCATAACCAGTTTTTTTAATTTGTGGCCTTCATTCAAAATTCTTTTGCGCGAAAATCAGGCTAACATTTAAAATGCACAACTTTTAAATCTAATTTATTTTTATTATGATATTTAGTAAATAATTTCAATTCACAACAATTTTGTGGCTCATAATTCGAATATGATATTTTTCAATGGATCTATCTACTTCTGATCAATTTATTGATTTCTTCAGAAATTAGGTCAATGTATTATAGGTCATATTATCTATCTATAAGCAAATGCGCCGATTTCACAAATATATTATCAATTTTTATGAAATTTGGTTCATCGAATACAAATTTGATATTCTTCAAGTTATATTAGTGCGCTCCCTAACTTTATAATAATCCTGAGACAACCAGTAACAGACTCGCAATATGCCAGAGTAATTTTAAAATAAATACGTAACAAGAATACGAATTAAAAGTCATGTTTTGTTTGTCATATATCCCTTATAGTTTCCTAAAAGATTTGATAAAAAATTTCTAAATGACTTATAATAGTTCCCTGGACTGCAAGAAGTTTGCGGAAAGTTCTCTAAATTTCATAAATGTTCACAGTTGTAGTACCGTATATAAGTGAGATTGATATCCTGATTATTATATATCAAGATTCTATTATACAGAATCTAAATTGCTACATTTAGTTGACTATGATATCGAAGTATAATGAAGTCCAACATATATTGTATAGTTTACTCGGAGTGTTTATCGAATGCATCTGTAAATATTTTTTGGTTTATAGAGCTTGTAGGAATAATTTAGGTAACTTTTAGTAAACACTTAGAATTTATAGGGCTTTTACCAAACTTGCAAAATATGTAAAATAAAATTACTGACTTTTAATAATAGCTATAACTATATTTCTTATGTGTAATATTTATTACAAGGACAACTATAACTATAACTAAAAAAATGGTCGGAAAACGTAGCTGATATATGAATTGATATTACTTGCGAAGTATTTATTCGTAAATATAGTTAAAATATTTTTAAACATATATTCGTATGAATCAAAATCAGGTCATATATATTTCTAAAATATGGCCCTATCAGGAACTGCGAAACTCATCCGTACATATCAATATTCGAACGGTTCATATTCGTACTATTTTAATAAATAAATCAATCGATGGATAATTTTTAGAAGTAATTATTAAAGATTGATTCCCCTTTATATAGTATAAATACTGCACAAATAACACTGTAATTCGTAATTCATTGGATTTTGTTAATTCTCTGTTTTGTAGAAACGTGATTTGTAAAGATTGAACTTATTGTGTTTAAATCATATATAAATTGTTATAAAATGTTTATTTATTTCGCATATTATAAAATAGCATAAAACAAATATATAATATATATATTAAGATAGAAAACGGGATCAAACAGAAACGGTAGTAAAATATTAGATTTATAAATGACTCTAAAACTAAAATATTTAACATTATATATATTTCAGCATAATAATTTCAATATATTAAAAGCATTTCAAAAATATTTTAAAATAAAAATAAGATATTTTCTTAGATATAGCATTCTTATTTATATATATACTTTTATATAAGCAGCACAAGTATTTTAGTATTTCTAGCACACAAATATTATACCACATTTTAAAATTCTCCATAATATAACATTTTCGTTTTTCCTAAAAAGGTAGACATTTCTGAAAAGTATACTCATCAATGTATTTTTTAATATTTTGAAGCATTTATGATAGAAAAAGGTGCTTTTATTATTACACGTTCTGGAGAATAACATGTCTACATTTATCCATGCATATAACACACACAAATATGTACAATATGTGTATATATGCGTATTCGCTCATCGTAATTACATTTCAAGCTGTTTCGTGTAATGATCTCCATAAAATGCGTCTATACACGAAGCAGGAGTGTTGCGAGGCAAATTTAATTTCGAAACCTTTGCGATATATACACACAACTAAAATGTGTCTTTCTCTAAACTGCGCGCTAAACACCAATGTCACACCCATGATTGTGCATCAACGAAAGGAACACACAATGTTTGGAAGGCCCTGCCTGCACGCATGGCAGTGCAAATGGGACCTCTTTTTACGAGATTTGAGAAAATAAAAAGTGCGTTTTCTCCTCCCCAAAATTGATAATAAACTGGAATTGGGAGATGTGGTATTGTAAACCTGCTGCATATATCTGGATGTGCATGTTCGCGTTTTTATAGTTTTCAAAAATGAAAATCTGTGTTCTCTGTTGCGAATATGAAATGTGTGTGTATATATATATATATAAATAATATTTCACAGCGAACGGTTTTTCTAATACATATATAATAATTAAACGCGTTAAATTAAATTAATGTGCTGTTTGATGGCGGCTATATAATAATACTATAATAATACTATGCGACTTCATTAATACATATGTTGCATTATAAAAAAGGAATTATGTGATATACCTATTTTTAAATTTTATTTATAAAGCATATAAGTTAAAAATGCAACTACTAACTAACTAACTATATACATATATACAACATATAAAACAGAAATATTTAATTTTCACGTTTGCATGCGTATCTGGACAAATTAGTCAATCACTATATGCGGGTGTATTATATTATTTAAAACATGTCAAAATTATAAATAACAAGTGTTAACATATTTAAAAGTGTGTATACACACCCCTATAGAAATATATATATTGCTATATTATTAATACATAATATACATACAACGCGTCATGATAATATATTATAAGCTATATCCGCATTGTCCCCTTTGAGCATGCATATATATATATGTAGTCTACCTAAGCAATAAAATGAAATTTAGCCCAGAAAAAGCTAAATGACATAAGGCACGTGCGTCTGTATAGCACCCATGTGATCGTAAAATATATCTCGCTAATTTATACGAGTCTGACTCCACATGCTGGAGGGGGGGCTGCAAAGGTGTGGTGGGTGTGCACGAGTACAAGCCATTTACTCTCTTGAAGTACATGGACATGCTCAAATGTTACTTGTTAGGGAGGCATGCTCAAATGATCATTAGTGAATATATACTACATTTTGTTTGGTATATTATAAAAGGTGTTTGCATACATGTTGAATTCTCTACTCAATTATTATAATAAAGGGATATATATATATGATATAATGTGAAATATATAATTAATTGGGAACAATGGTGAAGATCACATGGTTCTCATAATTTGAAATCTAATATTGCAGCTATGATAAAATAAAAAGATACCAAATGAGTAAAGTCAGGTGCTATATATAATTAATTCTATATGTGTGATTAAAATAATATTATCGAGGTAACTATACTATACTATATATTCTCGTATATAGTATCTTATATTCGTTTTGAGAATGTTCAAATGTGCGAGATTGATATAAATAACAGGAGGCAGGTATATCTAGCTAGACTGCAGGGTGTCACATTTT
Source organism: Invenusta paracnida (assembly GCA_036023295.1). Lineage (NCBI taxonomy): Eukaryota > Metazoa > Platyhelminthes > Proseriata > Coelogynoporidae > Invenusta > Invenusta paracnida. Next base: position 7,718 of record JAYRBW010149354.1, on the reverse strand, counting down.
CCCTTTTTCTATCGAGTGAGTCTCATGCGCTCTAAATCAAGAGAGCACCTTCCTATATCTATAAAGTCAGCTTTGGCGTTATAATGGGCAAATCCGTCGAGTTTACGACATTTTGATGGCCCATCAACAGCTTTGTGTTTTCGATTTGTATACTGAGTAATAGGGGGGACTGACTGTCAAAGCTATAGCTTGTTTATCGTAGCTCTCCCTCTCTCTCTCTCTCTCTCTCTGTCCTTTCCGCACCTTCCGCCGCTTCGTCCACGGGGTAATAAAAATGGCGTGTGGAGGTGCAAGGGGGGGGGGAAGGAGGGGAGATTCGGGAACCAAAGAAGCCCTGAGACGTGCCTTGTATATCTCTATAGCTACAAACAAGCGGACCCGATAACCTGCATATTGAACCGCCGCGTGGAACAGCGATCCATGAGCGCTATATAACTTATATAACTGAAACAGGCCTCCGCGTTTCGAGGAACCAGCTGCCGTGCCTCCACTTTCTATGTGTGCTCCTTGCCGTGACATACGCAGCGCAGAGAGGTCTCTTCCCCGGTCAAATGGAGTTGGATCGTAAAATTCTCTCGGTCGAAAAATTGGAGCTATATAGAGAGAAGCAAAAGCGCGTACACATAAATTTTGTCGGGAAACGAGTGAGATTGTGCAGTGGGTGTAATATAGAGATGTGGAGCTCAAATTATTTAGCGATATGACGAAATTTTATTGCAAATTATTGTAACAACTAATATGTATACACATGCGCCATACTGCCCCCCCCCTGGAGTGCAGATGTATGCTTGAGTAAGCGCACATTTATACATGTATGTGGTGCTGAAATGTGTGCATGTTTTTCTATTGTATTATGCCTATAATATGAATAAATTGAGAGGCAGTTTGCGAGAGGACATATTATGTGAAATACATGATATTTTGTAACCATATAGAAGTTATATCAAGATTTAGTATTATAGAGGTATAGGTCCACATGACCAATTTTGATCGTATATATATGTAAGTATTTGGGGAGTGAAAATGTTAAATATTATGCCTTGCAACTTGTATATTGTTTACGTGTACACTTTTACACAAAAAGGTATAAAATCAGGGTTTAGTGGATCACCATAAGAATTTGTAAAAGAGCTCACGTATATAGATTGGAATTATAAAGCGATTATGATTCATAATAATTCAAATTAGAATTCCTATCTTATTATATACTCTTAAATTAAAGATGCTTTCAAAAATATAAACTGATTAGAGAAAGCTTATTATAGTGAATTTTCTCTAACTGTTAAATTGATTACGTAATTAATCGGAGTTGCGTATATAGCTTCTTAAAATAAAGTATATCACAAATGTCAATATATTTTAATCTTATCAAGGAGAGGAAGCAGTATATCTTTGAACACAATTTGTAGCATCAACACAAATGATCCCCTATATATGTATATCTATAACCATTCTAATTGAATTAAGCTCTCTTGCCGACTTTATATATATTATGATGAAGAAACTCCAGGAAACCAGCAACAAACCAGCCATTCGACCAGTGACAATGCGAACTCCGACTGATTGAAATCAAGCGCAAGTGTAGACTTTCGTTACCGGCTATAAAACACCAATAAAATAACACTTAACATGCTCCATATCGTCTCACTTATACATATATGCCTGCTGCCCTAATATCCCCATATTATATATAGTTCGGCATCATTTGAAAAAATCCCTCAACGGCCAACGGTGGATAATTCAGCGGCTAAATCCTGCCGCCACCGGTAATGAAAGTGTGTTGTGAAGGAGAAGGATAGCGAATGAGGAAGAGAAAGAAAAGAGATGGAGCTTGGTGACAAGCTGGTCCAAGCAAGATGATTGATTGACTGACTTAGGTAGGGTGTTGAGGGGTCGGGAGAAGAGAGGAAAGATGTTCACTGACGCAAAAAAATTGGGAGGGACAGAGCGTGGCCAGAGTTTACCATTCGTATACGCTGTACACTTCTTCCTCTTAGGTTTGGGAGAGCTTCTTCTCCACAGAAACATGGATATCTTTACTTGTCACCTTAATGTGTGATCTATATAGTTCCTTGTCAATACAGTAGTGCACGGTACGTCACAGGCGACAGACGGGAGAGAAGGAGAATGCAGTGACAACAAGTGTGAGAAAGTGGTTAATAGGAGATAAGAGGGCAACAGCAGATATGTGCCGTGCAGATAGAGTCAGCTTTATTGGGTGAAAGGGGGGGGGGGGAGAGAATGTTCAATTGACCGACACTTGCCTGATAGTAAGTGAAAACTAATAGTGTATGGAATGAATAACCACTCCCTATAATATAACCAAAACTTATCTTCCCAGGCGAAAAACATGACAGAAAACATGGCAAGTGTGTGTTGGCCTGCCGTGCACCGTTTTATTTGATATGCCAGCACGAAGCGTATACACATGTAGCACCTCTTATATCTTTGTACCTTTAATATAATATAACATGTCTTTCATTTCTGACTGCGTTGTTACTCTATACGAACTATATAGTTAGGTAGGCATTTATGTATTGCTGTGTTTGTATATAATATACGTATGTATTCAGAGGAATATGTAACAGATGCATATAAGACGAGTATTAAAAAAAATTCAGGTTATATATCATCTACATAGTATCTATAAATATATGGGAAGATTTCTTCCTTATAGTTGCATATCACTTCTCTAAAAGAAATATATATATTATAACTCAGTCTGAAGGCGCGTGACACAAACATTGCTATTTATCTTAAAAGAATTTTTATTTAAATTGAATAGTGGAAATTTGTTTGTTTATATATTATATGTATATATATACACAAACTTACATATATATTTATATATTTGTAATGTTTTACATAAACGAACATATATTCTTTATCTGCTCTTGGTTAAATATATTTTTATGTTATTTTATGTTGAGTACCATCATAGTATAGTAATTGACGCTAAAATAATTAAACACTTATTATTATAGCTTATAATTTGTGCTATATTTATACTATAATTGATAATTTAAGTGCATAATTAGCACACACTAGTTTTAATATATACAGCAAGACTTTGGTAAATTTTTAAATGGAACTTATAAACACAGTATTTGTACAAATAATGAAATATTATCAGACAAGTCTACAATTTTACAACTAAATGTTTTGTTTTATTTTATTTTATTTTAAATATAAATGTAAAACAACTTGGATCAGTTAACGGACCACTTATTTGTAAAACATAAGTAAATCATTTTAAATTTATGCTTGACAATATATACTTATTTATAAAGGGGTATATTTATACCTAAAATATGGAATATATATCAGCTGTGTTATTGATAGCAATATTTAAATCAAATGGAAGCAGCTGTGAATTCAAATAATGACTTGGTAAATATCTTCATTCCAATATTTATATTTCATTTTATAATTATAAATAACTATATAGTATAAGTATTGGTATACACGGCAAAATGTATCTAACATCTCAGACAAATTACATACTACAAGAGTGCATCATTCATTTAATTATTGACTAATTTTGTTAGTGTCAGAAAAATTGTTATTTTAGAAAACCTTTATTGATAGAAAATCAATTTGATCTTGTAATCTGTAATCTGCAACACGAACAAGGTAATAAAAAACCTACATTCTTGTAACTGTACATATACAGTCCCGCACAAGGCATGAACCGGGAATGCTTTGTATGTCAAAGTGGAACAATCCATTTGTGAAATATGTTTGCTAGCGACCTCGATCACTCTGTGCCTTGTGTATACCCATGAGTGTCAAGAAAGGGAACATTTATCTTCCATTTCGAACTCGTAGTGACCCGCAGTTGCGTAACATTAAAACTGATTCTCTGCTGAACCGATTATATACATCTTTGAAGAAGTTTGTTACTCCAACCTTGCAGTATAATCTCAAAGGCACTAAAATGGCTGTTAAAATTAGAATCCGTGAACGGTTTATGCTGTTCTGTCTTTGAGTAACTAGCTGGGTTGTAAACGGGGAAGTTTTCCCACCAGTATAAAGAGATGGAGGCATGTGCACTGATGTTTGGTCATGTAGCAACTGAACATGCATATAAAATGGTTTTAATTATTTCTTTCTTTATAAACAACATGATTTGTAGATAGTTATACATGTATATGTTGTATGCCAGCCGATAATTAAATCCAAAAGCTTTATGCGTTTATAATAAAAAATATTGTTTTAGGTACAAAGCTTCAGTATAGTTAAGGCATTAATACATTTTTGAACAAAATCCAATTTATGAACACTAAAAAACTAGATTAATAATGTAAATGTATCTTTATCGTGCGATATTGAATAAAATTGACATAATAGTCGAAACTAAAACGTGTATTTAAGGAAAGTAACATAAATTTGATCAAATAACATAATTAATTTTAAATAAGAGCTAACTTTTAAAATAATGGACAATATATCAGGTTTACATTATATTGTGTTTGTAATATAAATGTATCAGTTATAAAAGAATACTGCAATTTATTTATTTTGAAATATGTTTTAGGACTTTATCTTAAACAAAACATGCATTTCCTTAATATTTTTGTATTTAAGCTGAACATTTCTAAGAAACGTATAGTTATGTTTAAATTATATTCTTTATAAGTATGTTTATAAACAAAACAAAAAATTTCGGCAGCAAATTTGTACCTAAACCATACAACTAAAATTTCCTAAATTTAAAAAATATTGAAAATTTTTGCATTATACTACTGATAAGTAGAGTAATATTTTTCAGTTTAATAAATAGAATTTAAGATAATGAAAACGGTTCACGAAATCACTTATTCATGAAATCACTTGAATGAATACATTCAATTCTGTTTATCTCACAGAGACACTACTAAAGTAACACGTTTGTCTAATAACTCCTCTTCTTAGGCACTATAGTTCCATGACAAACTATTTGAAACCGTTCTGTCTTCACACTTAGATCTCGTGGAATTCATTGATCCCTTCTCAAAGTCTTTTTCTTAAAGTCTCAATTCAACATATATTTCCCTTCCGTCTTCTTCCGATGGTGCTACCTATAACACTGGTGCTACATGTTCCTCGTTACCTTTTGTGAAATTAACGATCGTCATACTTTGTTTCACCAAAATCTCAATCACCTGGTCCCATTGCATCGTACCTAGTTAAGTTAAATTGGAATTCATTTAATTAGGAAAAATTGCGAAAACTTCATTTTCAATTTTTGTCATTATTGTTAAATGGTATATTTATTGACAAGTGTCTGGATATTCTTATTAATAGAATTAACTTAAGTTATATATATATTATAATAAGTTTTATATGCTACTGAGACTAATAATATTGACAATTAATTCGTAATTAAAATAATTTTCATAATCTGTGTAGTGGTGAAATAATGTACACTAATAATATATGTAATTACACCTAATACACTTATCTGTATAGTGCAAAATACATTTATTTTTCTCTTTCAATCTTTGTTATATAGGCCGTGGCCTATAAATAAAAAATTACCTAATAGAGTAGAACTTTGAAACTAAGTAAATAGGTACAGCTAAACAAATTCTTTTCTAAGATATTCCATTAAAAAAATATATATTTTTCAATAAATATTTATAATTATTGTAAAAATATGCATTTTAATAATTTTTTTTTAAATATGTAAAATTTTGATTTTTTACATTTTAGCGAATTATCGCATGAAATTAATCCGTACCTGAATTAGAATTTCACCAATTCCGAGATAGAAATATTTGCCTTTTATGTATAAAAAAGGTATGTTTTGCTATTTTTTTACCAATATTCTAGTGTCTGCGGTCTCGTGACCAGTTCATGCGGGCGCACATAAGTGAATAAAGTGCTCAAAGTTGTGAAAATTATTTTTGGAAAAGTCACGGAAGCTATTGATTGCTCCCTATTTTCATTTAAAATTCACAGCAAAAATTTGGGAGGGGCCTCAAAGACCCTCTCCCCGGTAGGCTAAATACCTACTTGATAGGCATAATTAATTACTTAAGTCTTGCAAAATTGTGACATTTATTAGATCTATTTATAATTAACTAAATAATTATTTTTAAAGGTATTATTACAACAAAATGGAACTATATATTAGTAATGGCATTTAACATGTATACCCAATGAATTTGACTATAAGTATAACCTTCCTATAATTAGTACACTGTAACTAAATTTGATTTTGAATTTGACATAGTGACTATTTTAACAGTTTCAATATAAATATTTGGCGGTATTTGTTGAACTATACTTTTAAGTAGTAACGAAAAATAAATATATTTTTCTTTGAGGACATTGTTTATGAGACATTGATTTTAAACTATACCTTAGTACAATGAGATGCAATAATAAAATACAATATTGGGGAAAATGCATATATATATATATACAAAATAAGTTACACTTAATGTAGTTGACTTTTTTGGTATAAAGAATAAATTATCTCCCTATTAATATCACTCATATTTCAGTGATTGTATGCATATATTATGTGTTTGAATACATTTGTCGATGAAATGCAATTTAATTCTTATATTAAAACGAAAATAAATACATTGTATGCACGGTGGTTTAACAGTTTAACAGTACTGTGCCGTTTTAAAGATGTGAAAATAAGTCATAAACTGTGAGTTTCTTCGAATATTTTTGTTAAAAAACAAACATAGGACATATTTTAACCCAACCTTGTTCATAATTCTGATGGGATTGTATTTGTGAATATTTTATAAAAATTGTTACAAAACTATACATTTTTGGATTGTATGAAATTTTAGTGCAACGTAACTAAAGAAGAAGAAGAAGCATCAATTTGTCAGATTGTAACACTCTGAAGATTTACTTTGGAAACACACTATGCCCATAATACTTGCATATGTATAACTTAACTATAGCTGCTAATTAACTTAATTACTTGGCTAATCTGTCTATGTTAACATCTACATGTACGTATACATATTTTCAAAACCACACCTTACTGAAACATCAATTAAAGGCAATACTTGTAAATATTAATACAATTACATACTTTATAATCTATCTAATCATTACTCGAACTTAACATATATCAGCTGGCAGCTTGCTTCATTTATTCCTGCGATAAAACAGGCCCGTTTACACGAAAGATTATTGGCAGAATATTTCAAGGCCTAAAAAATTATGATCCAAATTATTTTTATGCTAAAAGTTATGCTAGAATAAGAATTCGGTTGAGACGATGTACCTAAATTTACCTAAGTAGCAATATTATATTATGTACACATCATCCTCAAATTTGGGGAGTTGTGTTTAACAATTATGTTTTGTGAGTTTAGTTTCCATTGTCTGCCGAACACATGTTTATTATGGGCTATGTAATTATTGACCAATATTTTTTTATCTAGAGCTTAAAATGGGAAATAAATAGGACTGAAATAGATAGTGGAACTAAATTTTCGTTGAGACAGACTTGAATGTTGTATAAACTATGTAGCTAATAACAACGTCCTACTGATGGTTACCATTGAAATGGAACATGATTCATTCTAATTGGATAGGCAAAGAAAACAAAAAATAGGAAACACTTATAATACAAATTAATCATCTATATATACGCATTAGGGGAGACCGGGGCAGGTTGTAACAGGGGCAGGTTGTAACAACGCTATTTTTACTTAATAGGATAAACTTTTAATGAGGTAATTTATTTTCAAATGATCAAC
>JAYRBW010149343.1:0-14452 GCA_036023295.1 Invenusta paracnida | reverse complement strand
GAAGCTCCTCGAATTGTTTGCACACACGACGATTGTACTGAAATGATTCCAAGAGGAACCGACAATATTGAGCAGATTAACTACAAGCAGCCCTGTCATTTAAACTGCAACTGCCAAATTAGCTTTATTAACAATAATATGGGGAATGAATTCAATGGATGTCAAGTGCTTGATTCTGAGGACAGTTGCACACAATGCACCCACCACTTTTCCTGGCACAAGTTCATGATATTCGAACTGATAAAAGTCAAGAAGACATTTTCTTCAGAAAACATCAAGAATCGAATTGCAGAAATGAGGAATGAGGAAGAGAAAATGAGAGCATTTAAAAAATTCTGTGAAACGCTCATGAACGAATTGAAAGAAGAAATATACTGCCTTAAATTCGTGTTAATAAATAACATTTCCATGAGCCAAAAATACATTCACAAATTAAACAAATGGGAAAACTTTTTGAAGAAGTCGATTGATCAAGAAATGCAAAAAGGGGAAGCGGACAGGGATCGAGATTTTCTTATGCGACAAAATGATTCTTTATCTTCTTCGAGAGCAGCTGCAAAGTTTTATGTTGAAATGCATTTAAGAACGATTGAAGACTTCAAACCAGTGTTATTCAACCTTAAACACACAGGACGATTGATGAAGAATGTGCTTGAACAAATAGAGCAAGAATGCGGAAGTCTTTAAGGATCGTCGTCTGCATCTTGGGTTACAAAATATGTTTCGTTATTTCACTTTTTTTATCCCGAATATGAACAAACTTACTAGAATAACTGTCTCAGTGGTCGATCGCTTGCTTTACTAGTTTGCTGTAACCAATTTAGCCTCACTTATGACACTTTAGATAATCTGCAGTAATATGAAGTAGAACATTTCAGATGGATTCTTCGGTTTAGAATAATATATTAATCACTATTTGACACTTTGTCTTTAACATACTTTCATTTTAAGTTGTATTTATGAATATAAGTCGGTTATTGTTCAATGAATATATTCTGTCTTTTGATTCACAGAATCAACATTTAAAATATAATATCTCAACTTACATTTTGACTTTACATCATCATTATTCAATACTTTATTATTCTAGTATTTAATCACCACTAATATTTGTATGAACATAAGCACACACAAACACAAACAACATTTAATGAAATATAATTTAAAACGTATCGTATGGTATGTAATTTTACATTAACTTCCAAAGATGTATAATCGATTTCCGAAGCTAATTACGTTTCTTTCTGTTCAGATATTTGTATAGTCTGTCTTTGTATGCACTTCATTAACTGATCATTCTTCCATCTTACTATCTTTATATTAACCAATGTTTACATAAAGAAACTTCAAACAAACAGTTGACTCCCTTGTTTAAAGTATTTTCTGATATTTTACCGTTATTAATATAGATAAACACTCTTTATATATTAATTTATTATTAACTTACGATTTCTTATTATGTTTTCAAAATCTTTTTGTAACTAGATTAGAAGTAATTTATTTGATGACTACTTTTTATTATAAAGTTTTGAAACAAATACAAATATATAAACAGACATGAACATATTTATACATGTTGATTTCTTTTTATTGTAATGTATTTTATTGAATATTAATTGTTAACAAATTTAAATGTTAACAATAAATTATAGACATAGAATGCGAAAAATATTTGTCTATAATTTAATCATATTGCTCCTATTATCTAAAATTCATCCAAACCATTTTATGGCATTTACAATATGAAGTATATAGGTATTTTAGATATTAAATAAATTCACAAAGTATTTATTCACGTTTAGAAGATTATTTCATGTTTTTATGACTTTAAATTCAGAGGCAAAGATATAATAACAAATTTAATAATTGTTTTATTAACACTTTAATTAAGCCAAGTTAGTTTATTTAGGCTTTTTGTAACTTTACAAATATATATTTTTACTAAAATATTTCGCATTAATAATAAACTAAATAACAAAAAATGTGATTGATTTTTTTATATTTTGTTGATTAACTAAAAATATATTTTACATAAATAAATATATTAAAAATATTGATATATTTATATTTTTAAATGACAATTGACATTTGATTGATTTGATTCCTTAAATTGTTCTACTTTTATTATTTTGTTTACAATAATACATCTATTTGTAAATCAATACTATAGTAATAATTGGTGAATATTTTGAGAACAACAAACCATTAAGAAGATTTTGTGCAAATAATGTATTTAAAAAACAATCTAAATCAATTTAAAAGTAGTAAAATGTAACAATAAACATTTTAGTAAAACTATATGTACGTTAATAATGTGTAAATATTGCGAAATTTAAATCAAATGCTGTAAAATGTAAATATGTATCAACTTAAGTAGTGTAACGTATTCGTGACATGAAACGTTTTGTAGAGATCGAGGTTGGCTTTCAGCATTATTGACGTAAATGAGGAGAATTGAATGATTTAACAGCAAGTTTTTGTCTTTGAATGTTTGTAAATAGAATATTTTTTTGTAAATCGCTCCGTTGTGTTGATTTCAATCAATATAAATAGCCTATTAAATTGTACAACGAATTATTGCAAAAAAACATATATAATTAACTGATAAACGCGGCACTTAACAAACTTATCAATCCAAATATATTATAGTAAATAAGAGTGCGTTCCTGTTACTTGTTTCGTCTATTTATGTAAAATGTTATTATTATTTAACATTACTCATTCAAATTAAAGTAGTATCGACGTTAATATAGCAATATTCATTGATCCAAATTATCTAGTCGCCTGGTATACAAAGGAAGTTTGATACATAAAAGCTGAACATCTTTATAATGCATTCTCCGATATTGTTTTAAAACACAATTATTGTAGATAAAGAAAGGCATATAAGTAAAACAAGAAATTATGTACAAAAATATAATTGACAATTAATTATATACCAATTAGTAATCTAAACTATCATTAAAATATAATGACATGAAATTATACGAAACTAAGCAATATCTCTTGAACATTAAGTAGAAAGAAAATCAATTTATATACCTTATAAAATAAGTTGCTTTTTAATCTCATATTTGTGTGAATATCATCGCAATTAAAAATATCAGAAAAACGACAGCATCGCAAAAATAAAAGGCAAGAAAGGAACTCCTCAAAAGCAAAAAGTTAAAATTATATTGATGATACATAGAACAGCTATTGAAGGATAAATTGATATTTAAAAGACGCCAAGATTTAGTTGTTACAATCTTTGCTGTTAAAACTGTATGAAGATATATAGATCAATAAAGAAAATATACACATATCTAAAATATAAAATTCATAAAAATATGACAACTGAAATTCTTGGCAATGATACAAATTATATTTTTTTATTAAGTTTTACAAATTGGCTTCCTTAAAACACCTACTTTAGTATTAATGTGGGTCTTATTGCTTTAATTAATATTTGCCATTAATAATTTCATAATTTCTGTAGTCATATTTTTAATAATTTTACAGTTTAGATATATATATAAGTTCCTAATTGATCTTGGTATATGTTTATACATTTAAAACAGCAAGCATTGTAACAATTAAATATTGGCGTCATTTTTATATCAGTTCTTCAATGACAATAATTTTTGTACAATGTATTATTAATATCGTTTCAACTATTTGTTTTTGAGAACCTCGTTTCTTGACTTTTGCGAAACTGTAGCTTTTGTTTTGATATAAATTAAATATTTTGCAAAATATTATTATATTTACAGAATGTCATGCTTCAAGATGTAAATAATAAATTGTTTATAAAATCCCTGAAATAGTGCAACATTTTCTTGCATAATTAAGCATTTTTTATGTGATTATATTTTCAAATGAAATATATGCTTTATACAAATATTAGTTATACACAATTTTGTAGATTTTTGTTTGAACGCTTAAATATAGAAATTAACTTTTTTAATCCCAAATAAAACCCTACAAATATTGTACAAAGCATCGAAATTGTCCGCTTTACTTTGAAATAGTTACATCTTAGTTTAATCTCATATAATTTTTATTATAATGTTGACGTTTTCTTTTCATTAAATTGAAATATGCGCTTTTATTTGTAAAATATTGTTAAGTACGACTGTTGCGGTGATTTCATTGATAACAGTTCGAGCGATTATTGAGAAAAGTTCATTTTTATGTATAACATTTATTTTTCGCTAATTCAATTCATATTTGTCGCTGACAGTGCCTTATCATTAGCCATGACTTATTCCATTAACCACAATTGTTTTTATTTTAAGAAATTGACTTAATTTGTATACTCTTATAATCATAGAACTATTAATGCATAGAATTTGAATTTTTTTTAAGTTAAACAATTATTTATGCTATTTATTCATGCATGATTTCGCACCTTTTGCATAATTACATATTACAAACATAATTATTCATTTACTAATTGGCTGCCCCTGGTACTGACTTAGTAATATTGTATTGATCTCATAGAGTTAAAACACAAACCATACATTCGAATATAGTGTCCTTATATGCAACGACCGAAAAGTTGAAAGAGATATTTTCTGAGTAACTATGTATATATAAAAACATAAAAGCGAAGTAACGAGCAATATCCGCTCAGAACAATGGAAGGCAAGAAAGCCACAATAATACCACTTTTCAGATATACTACTTCAATATACTACTGATGCCAAGGGAGACTAGGACAGCGCTGTTTTGTATTAGTATATTAGAGGCATAATCAGTTTATTATCAGAGCTCTAACCATAGAGTAATTAATCCAAAAAGAATTCACTCGGTCAAAAAAGCATAAATATGTTTGTTTAGTTAATCAAATTTAGTCATTTTATATTTCCATCAATGCGATGGTAATTTACGTTCGAAAACAGTAATTAAGACGATTTTCAAACGCGCAAATGTACATGATATAAAGTACTCATATTAAAAGTAAAAATATAGAAATATGAGCCTGAATTAGAGCTACAATAATATGTAATTTATAAAAGTGTAGCTTGAATAATAATAACGTTTTTTGATAGCGGCAAATAACTAGTTTATGCCTACTTTTAAGCCGTAGGAATAGGAAATAAAGTGCCCGTACAATATAGACAATGCATACCAAATAATTTAGGCAAAACTTGTTATTTTCTGCTATCGAAAAGTCTTTTATTATTATTCAAGCTATTCTCCTATAAATTACAGATTATTGAAGCTGACATTCTGACGCACATTTCTATACTTTGATGCAGTTACAGAATGGTAAGACTAACACAAACTAATATGAGCATACACATACAGATAATAATATATTATATACAGACAAGATTAACGGAGATGAAATAAATGAGGCTAAAGAGTGGCAGAGTTGAAGAGTGCAAGATTGATTGTCGCTGCCGATTCCTTTCAGGCCTGAGAGAGGTTTAATATTGAACGAGTGCTTCTAAAATCAAATGAGTCCCGGAATAAAAGCCACTCGACTGAACTGTATCTGGTGCAACCGAAGAAATCAGTCGTAATATACATGTTCACAATGTGGCACAATTAGAATATATAAAAATAATTCTACATACCTCCATGTTTAAAAGAAGAGAAAGACATTGTGAGAGTTTCGAGCCAGATTTACAATAATTTCAGTTTCAAAATTAAAGAAATATACGCAGAACGGTTCCTTCCAACTAACCCTCCAGATGGTTCCAAAGAATCAAGACCATCGTTGCGGCTTAGCTGTCGAGAAGTGAACTAACTGTCTCGAGTTTTCCTTCATTTTAATGTCACCAGAACTTGGACGATAAAACACGAGATCCTTTATGGATCAGACTTTGGACGGAGGCTTTTGAAGAAGCAGTTTAATACCACGCTGCTCGCAAATTTCGGCAAATGTCGTCCGATAATCCTCCGATATCGACGGATGATTGTAAATGTCAAGGTGACCAAGGACCGGCGCCTCGGTGATTAGTCGCAGTAGGGCCTCCTGTGTAATTCCGTGGACACTGTTGAGATTAACGAAGCGCAGACTGGCTCCACAGTGACGCAATAGACTGTCCACGGAGGCGTTTGTGAGATAGCGGCATTCAGCTAAACTTATTGATTCGAGGCATTTCAGTTTCTGGAATAAGGTGAATAAGTGGTATGCTTCAGATAAAATGTGCCCAATGGTAGTGGATAGACAGTTACATATTTTGATGTATATATACCACTACATTGACTTAAAATAAACCGTAAAAAGGCAGAAATTGATCGGATAAATAAAAGCAAAGAAAAAATGTCAACTATTTCACACTTTTTACTTACTTTATACTCTATACTACTTACAAAATGACGAGTAGGAAAGTTTATAATCCCGATAAACCTACCCAGTGTTCATTATTTATTGAATTCCTAACTTTCAAGCACATACCTTTAGCAGAGAATTGAGACTGCCATCAGTAATGACGTAACCTTGATTGAAGAGGTTGAGATTCCGAAGATTGGGACACCTGCGTCCAATGAGATTGAGGCTAGCTTGAGTGAGCAGACATCCGCGCAAATCTACCCGCTCAATTGCTGGACACAACAAGGCCTGAAGAGCTTTGTTATTGAGTTGACCTTTGCGCCGGAGTCGACGCATCATTTCCCTGAATGGTACACGGTACAGTCAGGAAAAGAAATGAATACTGGTCATAGCTAGACACACATAACTGTACAACGCCGCATATAACATTCGTAGATATTTGTTTTACTTTATAAAAATACATACTTGCTGTTGTCATTGACTTAAAGAAACTTCTATTTTAGTAAATATTAATCCTTATTATATTAAAATGTTGTCAACTATGTATTCAATTCTACTCAATAGAATGAGTAGGCATCAAACATGGGCTCGAAATGGGATTATTTCGAAGTGTACAATTGCGATGCATTTGATGTCTTGCTGGTTGAGGCCAAAATGTTAAAACAATATAGCACGTCATATGCATAGCTAAACAGTAAAATCCACATCAATATGGACATTTGATCTCTACCGCAGAAACTTACTCTATTAATGCCGAGTCTTGAAAATCTTCGAGATCGTAGCTTTGCATGTTGACGCAAATATAGTCGATGGTGATTTCTAAAAGTCGCTTCACTTTCGAATTCTCATGGTAGGGTGCCTGAGGGTAAAAGATAGAGACACTGGAATATACAGTATGACCAACACGTTCCTACCACAATATGGAGACACTGGTATATACAGTATGACCAACAAGTTCCTACCACAAGATGGAGACACTGGTATATACAGTATGACCAATTGATGGACTTTCTGACTCCAACACGTTGTATTTTAAGACGATGTGGGAAACATACCTAATATTTTTTAATGTCTTCATATATTACTCGTATCTTAATAAAATGAGAAATACATCTATTTCCGATATTCATCACACTCTTGTTATATAAATATGTATTCACTTCCTATTTTGGTTGTAATATACACGAATTCTTTTTATGTTACTAACACATTTTGGAAATTGAATAATAATCACTTTTGTCTAAGTTTTGTCACTAATGTTTCGACTAGGCTTTTTAATATTATACTGACTATAATAATAATTCAATGCTATATTAGCTTATCCTGCGTTTTTCATATATTGTTTCTGCACAACTGCATAAGGAAAGCGCATGACATGTAAATAACAGTATAGGTAAAAAGGAAATCTTTACAAATAAATTGTCATTTCAAATTTTTACATATCCATTTATTGGGTTAACTTTTCAGGTTGCAATACTATTGTTTTTCTCAATTGTAGGTTTCAACCACTGATCGAGTACAAAAAACAAGACTTCGACTGGCTTTAATCAACCCCCTTATTTGTTTAACTGAGATGGTATGAGCCAGAGACCTGATTAGTCCAGACCAATTAACAGACACTGATACTAGAGGAGCAAGCTTACTCGAGTCAAATTGCGACCTTTTGCAGCTCGCACCATGGTAACTGCTTGATGGGAAAGTGGGTCCTGCTGTTCTGTTATCTCGAATCGATGCATTTTTCGATGGCAGATGGACTCCTGGAGGCATTTGATCACTTTATCGCGAGGGTTTCGAGCCATACGCTTCAGAGCCATGAGATCATCAAGAGAGACAAAGTCTAGAGGGAGGCCAGGACAAAACAGAACGCCTTGATGCCTTTTTGTAATGTATGCTCATATTGAATAATATATTCACATTCAGAAGCTATTAATTTTACAAATTAGGATTTCAATATAAAAGTGGACCTCTAGCATTTAATTTTTGTCTAAAATTAGCTGTTTTATATTAAATTTAATAATATGATATTAATGCATTGCCAGGATTATATAAATTATATTTTAGTTTTATATTTTATAATGGGTGCATTTTATAGCCTTTTATATAAAAATTGTTATACTTTGCTGTTCATATAACCAACAGTGCTCTAGTAACACTTTATCCTTGGTATCTGTCTATTAGATTGACGTAAAGAACTTAATATGTTTCTGATATAAAAATACATATAATTGTTTGATATATGGAAATTAATACCTAATAGTGACATCTGATGGCTTTGTCACACTTTGTAATGTTATATCTTCATGTTACACCAATTTGAGGGGATGTTTAAAAGTGTCAAAGTCCCAAATATTGTGAAAGTTGTTAGGTAAGGTATTCCATGAACACAGAGAAGTGTATGGAATGCCAAAGTGAACATGAAAGGGTTATGGCCAACTGGGATTCTAAGTCAAACTGAGACAATGAAGGAAACGATGGCTTGGGAAGGTCTGTCAGATGGTTTTAACCATTGCTGAAAAGTCATTTGTGTGTAAGACAGCATATTCTAAATTGAATATGAGCAGAAAAAGACATCCAAACTGGGATTTGAGAATGGTTCAATGTTGCAAATGTGGCAATCTTTTAACAAATCTGGCATAACAGTTTTAAATATATTGTAATTTTGGAAGTTGGCGTACAGTTAGCATAAAGAATATTGCAGCAATCCAGATTTGCAAAGAGACAGTTATAATTAAACCAGTCTATGATGTGTGTAAAACAAGTGGACACAATTGAAGGGAAAGGTTGGTAGAGTAATATTAAAAGATACATACACAGTTGTATTGTTGGCATAGATTTGATGGTTCAAATTGTAAGAAGAGTTAATTATATTGGAAATTAGTGATGTACAGTATGTCCACAAGTTCCAATGATTTTTTAACAAATTTATATATATTAAATTGTAACTAAATGACCTAATAGAGTTTGCTGACATAATATAGGTCAAGCCACATCACCTAAATAAAACATGTCAAAACAAGTATTACAAAAATCTGACTTTTTGGCCTTTTCCAAAATTATGCCTAGAAGAGGTAACCCAATAAAAAAATGAGGTGCACATTGTGTTAAAATATGTGCCCATACAGTCCATTTGTTGCTTAGCAACAACCATTTAAACAATAAAGTCCAGATTTTTAAAAACTTTTGACATGTTTTATCTGTTGCAAATGTAACCTTGCATGTAGTTAAAGAACTAAAACACCATTAATGTAATCTTGCAGGATTCAGATAGCAAATCATAAGGGCCAATCTTGGTAGAGTATTTGGGATAGTAAGCTGACTGATAAATCAGTAGAAGAAAATTTATGTGTTTGTAGAGATAGACAGAAAAGAAAATATTATAATTAATGATATAATAAATCAAATGTTATGATAGCTCTCATTTCAAGGGATAGGCAGATATATCTTGGTAAGCAACAGTACAGGTGCAAAGTCTTTGAGACCAACTTACACATATATAGCTTTATTAGAGAACTTAGAGAATTAAGTATAGAATTATATATTAATACAACCCCCATAAAAATTAACCATAACAATATTTTATTATATTTAAAAGCACTTAAACTCTTTTAAACATGAAAAGATATTTTTATATAGTAGCCATAGCATGAGTAAATTTTATTTATAACATTATAGTGCTTAAAATGATTCAGTAAAACTGAAAAGCAATGCATAGTGAGGATATAGTGACTATCACAAATTAGTAGTTAATTAGACCCAAAGATATTTAAATGGAACAACTAGATGAGATACAGCAAAAGCAAGAGTATAGAAATAGTTGCAATTTATATGATTGTCTTTCCCACTAATTAATAAATATTTGAAGCCATATAAATAGAGTTTCCATAGATATGTAATGACAAATGATATGTACTAACTTACACACCAAACACAGGAGTCCAATCCCTCCAGACCACATCCAAATACTGTCAATGGCCTGTCCCTGGGCTCATAAACAAATACTTTGAATTGCATTCCAGTTGGCACCCAAACCAAAGATCTATCTTCACCTCCCAACAACAACTGATTCTTTCACCAAAGACTATTCTCCCATGGAGATTTTCAAATCAAATTCAAATCAAACAATCTCACACCATACTTGGCCATTGGCTAAACTTTCACAAACATTTACTTTACCAGAAGATATTTTACTCAATACTTGTAATTACAGAATTCATCTTGTAATAAATGAAACACCAGTAGTATAAATTAATAAATGTTATCATTGTCATCACATGTCTGTGGGAACAATAGCAACAGAAATAGGTGGTGGTGTATTGATCTGCCTACCAAACTCACCAAACCAAAATTACATATTTTAGTGAACATGTCTAGTCAGGGTTAATATTTGAACATCTTTGATTAGACCACATAATTTTATTAAATTTGGGCTATTTGCTGGTACATTGATTAAATAAGTGTATAGAGTAGATTCAGTGAGGTGGTATTGTTAATATTTGCTGACTAATACACCACAAGTGATCCATATATGCCCTAGTACAGAACTAACAGTTAAGCTAACTCCCAGTTATATTGGGAGTTAATTGCCAACTTTGGTGTACATACTTAAAAAGTAATGTAACTGGCATAATTTAACTGCCAACAATTAGAGATTAAATTGCATGCAATCAATAGACAATATGAGAGAGGATGCTACAAGTATAATATATCTCAATATAATGTCAGTTACTACATTAATGTATAATTTATCAGTTTGATTTTTTACAAATTTTGATATGGATATGATTGATATAATTGATATTATAATAAATGATAGATATTGAATTAAACTTTTGAATTTCTTGCTCAACTCCTAAAAGATTCCTTTATAATATTGTGTAACACAATTTTTGCAATCTGAGAAGGATCAAGCAATTGGTTCCCATCAAGGATAATGTTTGCTCTCTTTGTAATCTACTTCTATATTTTTCTAATATGCTAGGTTTAACAACCCTTTTCATTAGAGTATTCAAAATAACTTCCAGCTGTTCATAAAGGAATGGCAACATTGGTGAGTCTGTTTGGAACAGCTTCAGAAACCATTCCATGTCACCAACAATAGATTTCAAAAATGACAACTTGGCTGGTGGCAGTGGATCAGATAGCATTTTCTTCATTGTTTTGTATAATTGTAAATCAGGTTCATACTTGTCCTTGCTAACGTCACTAACATATGCACAAAGATATGGGAGGATTTCTAAGCATCTGGTAGCAACAGTTGCATTTTCAACCCATTGAGTTGAGCAAAATTTCAGAGAAAGTTTTGTATTATCATTTGAAAATTGCAAATATGGGTGATCCCTGAATACATAATAACAGCTTCATAAAAATAACATAATTTCCCTGCAGTCATAGAGACTAGATTGTATTTAGCAAAAAAAAATTGTAGGTTGCTTTGCAGTTTTGTATAACTTTTGCATGACTTTTGTAGGTATTTTTATTTTACATGACTTTTACAGGATTTGCAGATCATTTGACATTGTGGATATGTTCAATATGCTCAGATTTCAAACTATAAATTGTATAGTCTGTGCATGTACAGATTACACTGTACATATTGATGTAGATAGGTATGTTGAACTATCGTATCTGCAAAATTGTGAAAATTCAAAAACTGAAGAATTTGATACATTAGTAACTATAGTTTATGCTCAAAAAAGATTTTAACTTAATTCCAAATAATTAATGTGTTATCTTAAAATGTTACTTTATCTTATCTGCACTTTTCTGAAGTTCAATTATGTTGAACTATCGTAAGTGGTAAATATGATAGTTCAACATAATAAATCTGTGCCAGTTATTATTTACGATTTAAAATAATTATGTCATTATTTATAAAGTACATTTTCAAGCTCACCCTCTGACAACTAATTTTGTGACACACATGCCTGTTTCTTCACACATGACTACAATATAATCAAAATATGGGAGTGGAGCATGAGCGAGGCTTGTTAATATCTCACCAGTAACCAAGTGGCTTTTGTTTCATTCGAATGTCTCTAATTAGTCATCAGAACACAAGTGCAGTAGGACACTCTGGAGCAGAGCATCCGTCAGTCGCAATTGTAATGGTGCTTGTTTTCTAACCAAGTGACCTATTGACCTCATTCCTCTCTCAAATACACACGAAATGCCCAACAAGCGTTGCTAGTGTCTATATCATGGTCAATAGCATGGGTATTCTCAATTATGATGCCTGTTCGCTATTATACCAGTTCCCAAGTGACTGGCATATGCAATAATCGAAGTGACTATACGAACGACGTTGAAGAGCGTAACATGGGACAGTCCCAAACTTGTTCTCTATTCGTGTAACCAATATTATAGATGACTCTAGTCAACTCACAAATACAAAATAAGCTTATTCCATTCGCCCAATCCGAAAATTGTAAACAAAATATTATATCTCTGATTTCAACACCTTAAAAGTGTCTAAATGAATTAAATTATCGTTCGAAGTATTCTTTTCTCTGAATAACAAGTAACTAGGCGACACAAGTTGGAAAACTTAAATGTAAATATTTTATATGTTTAACTGCATATTATTACTGATAATGTTGTGTTATATTTGTCTTATTCATATACATAATTTGATATACTTTTTGTATGAAATACACATAAACTATCTATTGACAGCAATGTTTTTAGTTATACTCTCAAAAGTTTCACGTAAAAATTTAATAAAATGAAATAAATATAGAAAAAACTTTAAAAAAATCCTAACCGTCTTATTATTATTTTTTAGTTATGTTGTACTATCGTAACTAGTTTTTTATATTTGCAAAAATATAACATATATTTTTTAATAACTTTTATGTGTCAACAATACTATAGTGTCTTGCATAATAATATTAGAATAGTATTATAAAAATAGAATTAAAACAGAGATATTTATAATAAATCGATAAAAAATGTAACTATCTCATTATCATTTTTAGTAATGTTGAACTATCGTAACAATCCTTTTTCTAAATTTGCAACAAAATGAAAAAATATTTTTAGTAATTTTTTAATGTCAACACTACATACTAATGTCTGAAATATTTAGAACACTTGCCCACTATATAATACATTAAATTACATATGCAATACAATAGTAATTCCAACCATTCATTTCTTATTTTCTTTCTCCTGAAAAGTAGCAATTGTGCAGTAACGATAGTTCAACATATCTACGTCGATATATATATATTTAAATGCTTCTTAATAATTATTTATAAAATCTAAATCGTCAATTTGTATAGTTTCTCTATTTGGTACTCTGAGAGAATTATCAAATTCTATTCCATATTAAGGCTTAAATCTTTTTATTTTATCATTAATTATTATTTTATGTTATAAGTTATAACCTGCATATCTCTGGTTTCTTTAATATTTTATACACTTTACTTGCACTAACAAAAAAATATTTTTACCAAATTTAGTAATTTCACATGTTCCACATTATCACGCGATAATTCAGTCCTTTAATACTTGAATATTTTTGTCTAACAAGAAATGTTGGGGTATTAATGATAGGTTTACCAATAATAACGTGGTAAATAATTTTCTAGACACACTTAAAAAGTCAACTTAAACATTAAGCATTATTACAATTTAAAACGAAACTGTTGCACTCTCTTCTGGCGTTTTGAATTAATTATATCTCTCCAGTTGTTAGGTTGACTATTCTATAAATTTGGAGATTATAAGTATGTATAATATTTTATAGTTTTCTATTGAAATAACAGCCATGCTAAAAATATCTCAGACAACATTATCTCAAATCGACAGATATATAATAGCGATGCCGTAAAATAGACTACAATTCTCTTGAGATAGATATAGTCAATACAATTTTAAAACACATTCTTCTTGTGTAGTTAGAAATAAATATTCAGCACAACCGCGTGGGGGGGAGGAGGTGTTAAAGTTCACCCAAAATTGAAAACTGAACGCGATTGATAGAAATTTGATCCGCCAAGTTACGAGACGTTTTACCGCCAACCAGTATCTCCGCAACTTCAAATAGAAAATATTCTTTACGATGATAATGTAAGAAAAAGTACTGTTCACTTTTATGAATGAATAAGTAAAAAAAGCCACTTAAAGTAATAAAATGATATTTAATAAAAAAAACTCCCGAGCTTTCGAAGTTATCAAAACTTCATA
>JAYRBW010149332.1:0-14452 GCA_036023295.1 Invenusta paracnida | reverse complement strand
CAATAAGCACCAATTAAGTCTCTTTTGGGTCATGGAATTGCGAAGGTATGACGGTTAGGGAAACTTTTTCAACTGAATAAAGGCGTCTTTATAAGCAAATATAAAAATTAAATTAATAAGCATTAGGTGCGGGGGTGCTAAAGCACCCCAGCACCCTCCTTGCCTACGGCCCTGTAGTCAATATATACCGTGTCAAGCTTTGAAGCTTACAAATGAAGTTTTTTGAAAATTCAATTATTTTAATTTTGAAGGATATTAAAGTATACTTAATCCAATTAATTATTTCAAGTAACATATTTTACTACGCAAAGCTAGAACATACCACAGATGTAAGATAAAATACGAGTATATATTGGTATTCCTTCGATATCAATTCGTAAGCTGGACTTCCTTGCGTAAAATTATGCGAAGTGCTTGTTCTAGTTAATTTTAATATTTCTATGACTAATAAATCATCTGAACAAAATCTGATTATCAAAATACAGACTGGAAACTATCAGTTTATTGAGTTATTGTATGTACATATTATTATTTTGTATTGTATTGTTGTATTGTATGTATTGTATGTATTATTGAGTTTGTATGTAAACTAAAATTTCATTGTAATGCAATACTGTCTTATAGAATATTGAATTAAATTTCTATCACTTCAGATATTTTCTCAGATATACAGGGTTGGTCAAAAGTAAGGTTACACTCCAAAACTTTATTATTAAATCCAAAATTATTGTTTATTTAATTAATCAAATTTTTGTTTAAAAATATTGTACAGATAACTTAGTCTTCAAATTAAATGCTCAAAATAATAAAATTTCCAAATAATTGATAATATCCAAGTGTAACCTAACTTTTGGACAACCCTGTATGGGGAGGAAATGACTGAACGCATTTTTACCAATAATAATTTCCCTTGACAGGCGGCGCAAGTCCTTTTGGAAACCGCTCTATTCGAGGATGAATCTTCTCTTCGCTATGAGGCAGTTAAAATTTACCAGAAACATCCAAGTGCACAAAACATCTACCAGATACACCATGACTTGGTGGAAGGGTAGGTCTTAATCAGTACCTATATTATAGCTTAGGTTAACTAAATAAAAATTATAAACTCTAAGATGATTATATTCAGTTTTTATATTTAATAATAACATAGTTGTTATTTAGAAATAACAAATCAGTCCAGAGAAATCGATATATGTATTCGGAGTTCAACAAAGAAAGGTGTTGCCACTCACCGGTCATCCTTAACAATATCTATCAAGCAAATATAATTGCATTTATATTTCAAATTATGCCATTATTTTTATTCAAACTTCTGATAGCTACTGATCTCTTAATTAAGATCTCGTGAATACATTGGTAGAGTTAAACAAATATTTCTTGGCAGTTTTTTTGAACACTGGGTATTTATATATACATATATATATATATGTATGTTTATAGAAATGAATTCAAAATTAAGATTTCAGGAGTTAGTATGGGTTGTTGATTTTAGTATTTGCATCTGTGTAGCTTTTATCACAAAAAGTGATGGACAGCAGTGGGGCTATCAATTTATTAAATTATTTTAAGTTGTGTAAAATATGTATAAAATACTATAAATTACTTACTATGCTATGCCTATAGGGCAATTATTTTAAAACATTGTTATTGATTAGTTTGATTTTTAATTAATATGGTATTTGTAATTACAGATTGAATGTAAATTATATAATAGAGTAATTCTTATTATCTATTCAATTTAGTAGACATTTAATTTATTTAATAATTATTAGTGTACAAATTGGTTAATATTACTATAACCTTATATATTATCCCGTTATTATAAAATAATATTTTCTTAGCTTCAATCTGTCAGATTTTTGATAACCTCCTATAAAATTAAATTATTGATATATATATCAAAGTTATAATGTATAAAAGTATTGTAGCGTACTCTTCAACAATTATTTAATCAGTTGTGATTGTATGACACACCCTCCTTGTAGGTTCCGCAATGGCTCACTACCTCGATGTCCACGCACAATGCTCGAGGATGTGGACATAAGTCTGCCGCATCACATTCGAGTGAAGCGATCCATTTGGAAGGGGATACAATTTCACCTGGCAACTCCAAGTGTTGATTGGGCCAAGCGATATGGAAATGCAAAACTGGGTGCTTCCATGGGACTCAGGCTAGTCAATGAGCTCGATATTGACGTTAGTAAGTTGACTCTTTTATTGTGCTAGCCAAATAGTAGAGCGAAAGAAATGTTTAATTTTTTTTAAATTTAACACTAATAATATGTATGGTAAACTTTAAGCAGCTATGCTTTATGGGGTTTAAATAGATTAATTAATCATCGATTAGTTTCCGCCTAACTTTATAATTTTTATTATCTCACCTCTGTTGTAGTATATCAATCAGTTTTTAGAGCTAGATTTGAACGCACCGGGGTTTGAACTTGCACTTTGAGGTTTGTAGACAGCAATCCAACCCATTAGCTACCGTTCTCCTTCAGCATTGAGATCTCCCACAGGGTAGAGATCACTTTGAGCATTGAGCTTCCCTGAACGTGAACACCTTATAGAATAAGAAAGGTTGAGTTACTTCAACTTTCTCATTTGGAACAGTTTGATATTTTTATGCTCCTTCTAGAACATCTTTCCGAGAACTTAAATAAGAAAACAATCCACAGTAATGAAGATATTAGAGGCGTGGGTTCCTAATAATACTCTTCAAGATCGTAGGGGGGACAGTAAATAATTATCTGATCTTGCTATGCATGCAGGTATCCCTACCAAAATCCTGAACATCGAAGTGCACATGGAAACTAGCCGATATAGTTTTAGCACTGTCATATTTCACCTAAATGTATGAAAGACAACTTTTCAGCTCAAATGTGTTTTTCAGAGTGGAACAAGCTATTATCAAATGCTACTGTCTTACACCATTGCTGAGTCACTAGTAACGGCCAAAGATATGGCAAATGATTTTATCAATATTTTTTCTGATTATTCGAAAAATGCATGTAAGGAATAATAGAAATAAAATGCTAAATGGAGGCAATATGTAAGACAGCAGTCAGAGAGTCAAAACTAACTGCGAATTTAACCGGATAATGTTCCTATATCGAACCTCACATCAGATTCAGGGTAGAACTAGCTGCCATCTAGAAAGGGCTTGACTGCTTCCTGGAATATGGTGAACGTGTTGTTCCATTAAATGATGACCTTTTCATTTGTACAAACAGCCCATCATCTCTGAATAATCCGGGCGCTATATCTGAACAAATTTAAGAAAATATAGTTTGTCTTTTTTTGTGGTAGCTATACAGTAATACCATATAGATAATATTGCTTTCAATTATCAGTAAATGAGAGAAAATATTTTATCATTAATCTAATATGTTTATCCTTACAGAATTGCAAAAAGGGAAAGTGGCAATTAATATTGATGATCACGCTTACGTTATTGGTCACATCGGTCTCTTAAATTTGAATATAAACATACTGGATGCCAAAATCTGCCTTATCGGTGGTGTTGAATATGAGATTAATATTTTGCAGGTATCTATATTTGTGCTATATAGTTTTGCCATTTAAATATAATATTTATCTATTTTTATTGAACAAATTGAAAAGAACTTTTATTTATTGAAAAGTATATTTGAAATAATATTTATTATAATGATTAAATATTTAAAATAAAAGATGTACAACTACTTATAATTTTAGAATTCAAAACAATAATTTATATATACGTACCTATATTACGTATTTTGTACTTCGATTTCAATCAGCCTATTGCGTTATACAAATTTGTTTTTTTAGTTTACTGCATATATGTAGATATTCTATTTAGATAAACTTACTTATTTATCATATTTTAAGGAATTTGGATTTGATGCCATTCAAAATTTGGTTAAATTCTGGGATCGCTTTCAAAATGGTGTAGTAAAAAATATCAAAGATGCTATTGGAAAATTTCGCCAATTAATGGAAGGTGCTAAAAATTTCTTCTCAACCATACGGAATTTGGACTCCCTGTTTGATGACATACCAGAAAAGGTTGGGAATTGCTATATTTAATTTTGTACAAAAATTGTGTACCAGTAATTTTCATTTTTTTAAATCGTATTTCGTAATACACATTTTTTTTTAAATTTAAGGTGAAAAATCTACGAAGAGTGGCCATTAATGCCGTACAAAAATTAGGAGACATTGACAGAAATAAAATTCCCCTGTTTGCACGATCACTGGTTCGGGTTTATGACCGCGTTATTCAACTCTTCAGTGATATAAAGTCTGATGTCATGGATTTCTATAATGTGAGGTTATATGATGACTACATCATTATTTTTAAATGTTGTTTTTTAAAAATGATACTTTAAGTGTATTAAAAATAAAAACAGATTATTAACTTTAAGAAGTGTGATTAATATTGACTATATGAAGCTTATCTTAACTAAAAACAGAAAAACACGGAAGAATATATTATTCATGTGAAAGTAGGATTATATAAGCTATACTTATGAACCATTAAAATTACTAAAATTAAATAAATAGTTACAGCAGCCATTCATATTCATTTGTATCTGATATATGTATTTTTTTCTATTAGAATTTAACCATTTTTAATTTCGTTTATTAGTTTTTAATATTGTGATAATATTAATTGAATATTGTACTACATATGTAGAGATAAATTTATAAAAATATACAGTAAATATCATAGAAATCTGTATTTGTTCAACTTAATATTTATAATATTACTTAACTTGCAACATGCTGATTAATGTAATTTAACAGTACAGAAATTACGAAAGAATAGATTGTTTTAATCAGAAGCAACATTGGTCTATTAGCAGAAAATTGTTTGGAAATTTGTCTCTAAATTCATATAACCAAATAAATGAATCTTTGTCAAATACCAATTTTCTAAATACCTTCAAATACTTGCATACTGTATTTATCAATTCCATGCTCAAGCAAAAAGACTTTGTAATATAGTTTTACCGGTTTTGGATGTATTTTCTCATTTAATTGTTTCAAATAAATAATTTCAGTAAAATATAGACTACAATAAAATATGAATCATTAATTAATCTTTCTATGTTATAGCTATATATATTTCATATAAATATAATATTATTCAAATATTTTATTTTGATAAACTCTGCAGAAATTTGTTCTAATCCTTTTAATTGTACTACAAGTAATTTCCAAGTTAATTGTCACCAAGTTATGACAATGATGACTGTTTTGGAGCAGTGCATACACTATTTGAATGTGAATAATAATTATATTGGAAAAAAGTTTATTAAATACATATACATATACATGTATTTATGCCTTTAACTAAATTTAACAAAAATACTCCTAATTATATAAACATAAATAAATATAAAGGAATTTAAGGCTCAACATTTTCAGAGCACCATCAATTGTTGTATACAAATATTCATTTAATTGAATTCCAAAAAATATTAGAAAATAAACTTTAAATATTTGTATATATATAATTTTGATAGCAAATAAATAGTCAAATCGTTTAAAAATCCTTATTGTGTTTTACCATACAGACAATTGTTGAGGTCATCAAAGTTCAGATTCCTACCAGTTGGCGACAGATTATTGATGGTGTAAGAACCATCGGTCGATCTATTGGTCGGCTCTTCAAATCCCCTGTTCAAGCTATTGTCGGTATTGCCAAAGCTGTCTTCAAAATCCGATTGGCTGTGATGTCCATCCTTGACGCTAAAAATCGCACACAAGAAGCCTGCTTTTTCCTAAAAGGTAGAATTTCAAGCATTGCTGACCAATTGTTTTAATCACGAAAATAAATTACTAGGGGCGCCGCGACATGATATTAATTTACGTAATTCTAACCCATCATGAGTCAAGAAATCCAACTTATGAAATGATGTTACTTATAGGAAATCTTGTTTGTTTGCAACTTATATCAGAAGTAATAATTGAATTAAATTAAATAAAAATTTATTGGAGTATTAAAATGGCATAAAATATACAATAGTCATAGTGTACCTATAATACTCTGGAATAAAAACAAGCTTTTAGGCTTAACTAGTTTATCCAATAAAATTTACATAAAAATATTTAAAAACTTGTTTGAATAGTACTTATAAAATTCATCTAAATAGTATTAGAGTATGTATAACAATCATTTTAGAATGTCTATAAATTGGTATGAAATGTACATAAATGCAAATAAAGCGTGTATTATATGTCTATAATGTACAATATAAATAAAAAAATATATAAATAGATATGAATGAAGTGTAGTAAATAAATGTTTAAAACGTATTAATTAATTCATCTTAAAATTGACAGAACATGGCGAACAAATAGAGAACAAACTTTTAGATAGGTTATTAAAAGTATTACTTGTTACAGATGCAAGTAGTATGTTGCATTTGTTATGTACGAGTATATATAGTATATATTACATATAAATATAAAACACATATAAATAAATATGTATTAAAAGAATGAAAGTATTTAGAACAAGTATAATAAAAGAATGATAAAAGAAATTTTAAGGGCATGTGTGAATAGATATATATAAAACATGAGTAAATTGTATATTGTATAACATTTTGTAAGTATAAAAAGTATAATATAAAAATTAGCTATACTTTTTTTTATTGAAAACATTCCACTAAGTACCTATTAGTTATATTTTATGTTTCCGAAACAATTGAAATTTATTTGTCAAAATTTTAAACAGCAAAACTCAGTAATCTGATTGGATTACAGGTCTTAATCCATCTAGTCATATTTCTGGTGTACCATATCGTATCTATAGAAATAGTATATTTATAACTCTGTGATTTATAATGTTTAGAATCTATGTATTTATTTAGATGAGAAACCATATTGGTGGGACTTAACTGGAGAACTAAAAGAAATTTGGTCGGAAATCGTTCCGGCATTTCAAGAATTCAATACAGGAATTGGTCCCTACTTGGGTGCAAGACTTTCACAAACGGAGGTAAAATTCTTAACACCATTCAGCATAATATATAAATCTTAATTTTATGTAAAAAAAGTTAAATCTTAATATGTAAATCAACATTATATTTTCTGAAGCTTGGCATCCGAAATATTACTTAATTATTTTTATTCACACTATTTTCTTTTATACAAAGTAGGGCATTGTTAATTTATCTAAAACATACTTTTTCGAGGAGAATTAAAGTAAAAACAACAAAGAAAATAATATTATTATCTCAACAACATATGCAGGCAGAAAATACCAATTAAATATAATTACACTTTAGCAGTTTTCAAAATATGGAGGCGTTTTTCTAAGTGATTTATGGCAGGATGAGAATTTCAGTCTTGGGGAAAAGTAGACTAAAAAAATTACTGAAAATAAAATATTATGAATAGTATTGATGAGAATAAGTTGATACATAAAAAATTATTCTAGGAGCAAAGTAAGAAGGTGTTATAAGATGGAGAAATATTAAGTAAATTTTTTGTGGTATTGCGAGACAAAGCAGTAAATACATTTTTATTGAAGAATTACTTTGAGTTTTCTATTTATCGATTTCGCATCATATGTTTCAGCAAAATTCAATTTAGTCGCTAACTTCATTTCAGTGGTAAACATTATTTTCATTGAACGATTCCAACACTTTTGAGTAAATATATATATACATGGACAGGCGTATAGAAGTTTTGATTGCACATAAATATTTATACAGATTCGTTCTTGTATTACATGTTTATCTTTTATATCGCAAATAATAAAAATAAAGTATGATTAAAGTGGATTATTAAAATAAAATAAAATAAATTTATACTTACTAATTTTTCTGCTAGAATATGTCCATTATCGCGTATATCATTATAATACGCTTTTTACAGACTATCGCTATAATAACTGAATTAGGTATCTTTACTATATTTCTTTAGCTGGACATGCGAAATGAAGTTGTAAACATCATTAAAGGTATTTACAACGACTTAACAGCGCCTTTCAAGCAGTTACGTCGTCTGGTTTTTCCATTTCTGGACGGTCTGCGCCTCTTCACATCCGTCGTTCAGGATGTTCGCGATATTTTCACTCAGCTGAAGAATGCGTAAGATACATTTGAAATAAGACCATTAATTGGTATTGACTATAAAAAAATCATGTTATGCATAAAAATAAATTTTAAATTTACTTTAAAAAACTACACTTGTACAGAATATGATTTATGTATTCCATTATGCATATATTATTATTAAATATACATACATATGTATAACAAGAAAATAAATAAATGTACATATACATATATGTCACATAAGCCAATATTTTGTTTATTAAACTTTATAGTTATCAAGAAGCGAGATCTATTGTGGACCGACTATTCGGACCAAAAACTTCAATTGAGTTCCCCAAGAAACTTCGCAGTGAAGGTGCTGGTTGCCCGGAATCAGGTGTGTACCCAACAACCGGTCACTATGAAGACCCCGGTGTTGACCTGGTTGCTGAAGCAGAAAAGCAGGTCAGACAGATAAATTTTAATATTTACAAAATTATGTAATACAAGATAATTTATTATTAAAAAATGTATTGAAGATAATTAATTTAGTTCTGAGTTGTTGCTTTCATTTTATTAATCAATTTATTTAAAAGAGAGAATAGCGATATAATATTTAAACTCTATATCATTTATAAATATAGATTTTTTTATTTGTGATGTTATAACAATACTATAGAAGGTATAGTTTAAATATTTCAGCACCATATACAAACTATGCGGTTTATTCTATACTGCAGCATAAATATGTAAATATGTATATTAAAAATCGTTTATTAAAGAATGAAAATTATTCTTTCAATTCAATGTGTTAGTATTAATAAAACATTATTTATTGAATCTTGACTTGATAAACTATATTATGTAATACCAAATTAGGTTGCAATTAATATGTGGCATTTCATAATCATTCATTGAATTATCGCAATACCTACTGTGATTGTGTATTTTTCCTTTTATTTATTACAAGTATATTTACATGCATATTTTAGATGAAATCTCCTTTCGATGGTTATCTTACACGTTTGAGCGATAACAAGGTTCTCCTTGAGCCAAGCGATGCGTCAATCGGCGACATTATGGTCTACATAACAAACGTAAAAATGAATCACAGCAATAGAATAAAAGTAAGATATTACAAACATGTACACCCATTTATACCAATAATCAATATTTGACGTTCTTTGCTAAGTAAAACTGTATTTACTAAAAAGTGTGATCTAATTTATATTGCCTTTTCTCTGCAGAGAAAAGGTAATATTCAACATATTGAATAAACATAGTATGTGCATATGTATTAATTATAGTATTGTTAGTGTTGGTTTATTATCCGTGCTTCTGCGTGAAAAATACTTTCACACTTAATTTGTGTTCCAATGTTTGATAGTTGTTTACCATGACATGTTTCTTTCTCCACAATAGTTGTCTTCCTTATTGACTATTTTACGTTATAAATAAGTTATACCGTTTTTATTACTTCAAATATACTATATGTGATCATTTGTCTAATAAACTAACACCTGGGACCCGTTTAATAATGATCAATAGGCTCGGATAATTATCGATTAAATAATGATAATTATCGGTGTAGTATTTCATACAACGAAAAGATCACACCGATAAATATGAGAAACTTATTCATAATTAATAAAATTCTATTAT
Organism: Invenusta paracnida; assembly: GCA_036023295.1. Classification (NCBI taxonomy): domain Eukaryota; kingdom Metazoa; phylum Platyhelminthes; order Proseriata; family Coelogynoporidae; genus Invenusta; species Invenusta paracnida. Next base: position 4,757 of record JAYRBW010149332.1, on the reverse strand, counting down.
GGCATTTCATAAACAAACTGAAGTGATACGTATCAGCGAATTTTTTAAACCCTATTAATCTATACATGTTGATGAATTGTATTTTAATTGTTTTCTTTGATCTTACACTTTATTTTTGCCACATCACAATCAGTGTTCCCCCTCTCAGTATATATATATATATATATATGAACAAAGGCACGGATTCGATGAATTTATGAAGATAGTAGTTTCTCTTCTTTTACCCTAGACTAATAAATGCGTGACCGCTTATGCTAAATATTATTTCATAATAATTGTTTTTACTAAAATATTGTTTATTCATTATTTATTGATTTTGAGTTTAATACATACTACACCAAATTTAATATATACATATATTTAATAAAATTTATCATTTTCCATGTAAAAACTTTGTTTGCAAATAAATTAATATATTGTGTAGAAATATTTTATTTAAAAAAAAGATATTGAATTATACAGTTGAAATTAATATGTAATTGTTAATGTTATTATTAATTACCTACTATGTAATTAATTCTATCTATTAATCTACGCAAAATTGTATTTAATCTACATACCATGTATGCATATTTTGTAACATTGGTAAATATTCAAAATTATGACAATATATTCTAATAATCAATCGTATCTCACTGTGCGATACAATGCTAAACCACAAACTAATTTTTACCAAATTTAAAAACTATTTAGGAAGCATTAACACAAAATCAAAAAAAATAACTGGACCTCAAGATTCAAAACAGTAATAATTACGGTAATTAAATATACAAATTAACGAGCATAAAGAAGTGAATGTTATTATTTCCCCAATCAGATCTACCAGAGTGACATAATTGGTACTGTGCTCCCCTCCGCCTGCATTAATCACATCCACGTATCCATGAAAGAAGAAGGTCAATATATAGATCCAACAAGGTTTCTTCCGTCAAGGAAGATGACGATGCCTAAGTGGAAGCAAAAATGTGACGAATATCACATAATCTGGTTGGTACGTTTACTATAATAAGACAATTCTGGAAAACTATTATTATAAGCGATTATAAGATTAAAAACCCACTATTACTAGATAGTAGTCTGTAGCTGAGACTGCAAAGTCGTACTTTCAATATAATACATTTTATTTTCTAATAATATGTAGATATTTTTAGTAGGTAATATGCTCATAAATTGGCAGTTTCCTTCTACTATATATTCGATTATATGTTAAAGATTAGATTTTTCTTTGTTGTATTAAATTACATATCAAATCTGTATATTCTTAATGTTCCCAAAAATGACAATATGACACTTTTAATGTGATGTTTTTTATGAAATAAAGGTACAACACTTTTTGTTAAACTTTTATAAAAATTAGGCTAGTGCTACCAGGAAAAACATTTTCTAAATATATGTATGATCAAATTTTAGTCAAAAACCATTAAAACATTAATACTGTTAATTAAGAAATACAAACATATTATGACCAACTATCTACATTTTAAAACAATTTTAAATATTTCATATATAAAACTACATAAAAAATAATTCGATGACATTTTTTCTAAACTTAAAGTATGTCAAATATATATAAAGAAAGAATGGATGCGTATACATGATTTATGCAAATGATTTATTCATATAAGAAAATGTTTTTACATTATATATCTTCTTCAGAGACGAACAATTATACAGGGTAGCATAATAAAGCGTAAAAAGGAGGTGGATACAAGCCCTAAACGAAGCACCGTTGAACCCACCAATATGGAACTTCCAAATGAAGACGAATCGAGTTTTCGGTCTAAGAGAAGCATCGGAAGCACATTAAAGTCAGGTTTCAATTCTACTTGGAGCAAAGGTATATACAACGCCAACGGAAAAACATAAATTCATTACTAATTTTATGTGAAATTTAGTATTTCAAATTCAAATATTGTATGTACGTAAATACATAAAGTAATTATGAATTACAAAATAAAACATATTAAATGGAAAATAAGAGGGAAACACTTATTATTCTATTCTTTTTTTGTTTTATCGCAGCAAAAAGTACGCTGAAGAAATTCTTAGACATCCCGAAGGACCTTGGTTTTGACAAATTCTTCCGGAAATTTAGTATTCGCAAGTTTCGCATGGGTACAATGGTGGGCCTTTTAAACCAACTTGGAATGACACAAAGCAGAGATGAACTTATTGAGTTGATACATCTCTACATTGTAAGTGCCTTACATAGTAAAGCTGATATATAATATATTTATCGCGTCAAATTATTATGCAGTTCGTTAGAGGTCAAAATGACTGCGTATAATGTCACTAAGTTTGCGACTTCTTCCCTGCTGTTTAGAACGCTACGAAAGCTCCCCGCTGCGTGCGACCGGAACAAATGACCATAGAACAACTCCAAATTGAGCTGCAGGGACGTGGTATTTCTCTGAATGCATCTCGGGCAACTATGATCGAAGCTTACTACACTCCTTCGTCTAGTGAGTATCAAAATGAATGAATATGAAATTTAGCACATGAAATTGTGATCATCTCAATGAGTATTCCATAACTGATCAAAAATTGTAATACAAGAAAGTTATGCATTATATAACTGGTAATATTTAATACAAACTATATAAATTGATAAAGATTAAACAAATTATTATAGTCACATAAGTAGTTTTTAATTAAATCATAGGAAGATATACATTTAGAAGCATTATAAGAGCAGTTGTATTTATTTATTATTTATTATTTCTAATTGAAGCTAGAGACACAGCTCACACATTTTAATTGACAATCTTGTGACACAATAGAAATATCCATGTTTTATATGGGGCAAATATATAAAAATATATAATTCTATCCAACTAATAAAACAAGATGCCAAATAATTTTAGCTTACATAAAAATTAAAGTATAAACATAATGACAAATTGACAATTATCACATTTTTGAAATAGTTTATTTAGCGTGTCTTACAGTATTTTTTGAAATTATTTTTCAGACATAAACATATTTGGATTTAGTCACTTGACTAATATATCATTATGTAAAACTTCAAATTGAATTTTTTCATAATCAAATAGTCGCTCAGTAAAATTACACAAAATAGCTATATATTGTGAAATCAGGAACTCTATAAGAGAATATTTCTATAATATAATCCTTTTTATTTATCTTTTTAATCTCTTTTATACACTATGTTATATTATTACGGTACATACGTTAATCATATCGCAAGATAATAAGATTCTAACTTGTCTCGATCAATGCAGAATGCCCCTTGTGGAAAGCGTCACTAGCAGCACGATCAGTCTGTCAATTTGACGACAAATGCCTCGGAGTGGAGTGCTGCTTGGACTTCAAACTGGGAATCTTTTACAAGGCTGCCAAAGCTTGGATTCGTCTGGACCCCTGCACACTTGAGTTACATGCAGGCCTAATTGTTTATCCTTACACCTGGACAAAGGTCTTCCGACTAGTTAGATTTGCTTTTGGTAAGTTTAATCAACTGTATCATTGTACTAAGAACTATTATTATATATTCATTGATGAGTTGTATTGGTTCGTTAACTATTTGATTTAGTATTTTTTAAATACTGTAATGAACGTTTTTGGCTGTATGAATTACATGTTATTGTACAGGTATAAAGATAAAAGACTGCTATCCTACTGTTTAAATATATATTTTTTAAATTGTAGAATACTTATTTTTACACTTATTTTTGCTAATTTATACAGATTAAATCGGCATTTACTTCTCAAATATGGATGTTATACACATACCATATTAGTAAGCAAAGTTTAGAAAAATTCGTAGTTTTTAAATTGTTGAGAAATATTTTAAGCTTTTTAATAATCTTTTTTACTGAGTAGAATATATTCTGAAAGTAGATAATTGTATATTATCATCATTTGCAAAACTGGAACGGTATGGAATATACATATTGTTTAAATTGGTTCCATATATGATTTTATTCAGCATCTAAATGATAGATTTGTGAATTTTGCTTATAAAGAAAGGTCCCTTTTGTAACTCTTTTCAAAAGTTACGTTTACATTTTGTTTTGTATAATTAAATAAGTCTAATTTTCTAAAGAAATTATTATTCAATTATTGTGTATGTACCAGTAGGTATAACATAGTATAAACATGTTAAATATTTAATTTATTTTATATTTAATGATCTAATTATTATATTAATTAAGATTCTTTATTGTATTTAGTGTTGCCTTTGACCGTTCAATATGAAGTAAATTATTCTAAAATTATTAATTCTGTGTGTAAAAATATGTTTTATTATCTTATAAACTTAGATGCAATGTATTGAAAACTTTTAAATCTCTTTACATGTTTAGGTGAAGAAAAAGAGATTTATCCAGCATTAAACATGAATATGTTTGGATCTAAATATGGACTGAAAATCAAGTATGTTCTGAAAAACGATGATAACACTGCTTTGTTAAACTTGGAAGCAACTCTGTGTCGCCAAAGGGATGAATGTTTCCCATACGTGAATATTGTAAATGATATGATTCTTCCATTGCCAACATGCAAACCTGATGGTACTGTTGTTTGGCCAAAGATTAACCTTAAAGATTTCTTTTCGCGGAAAAATATTCTTCGCGAACTTAAAAAAATTCCTAATAATATTAAGGAATCAGTCAAGAAAACAGCTCTGACTTACATCGAGAAAAAATTGGGGCTTCCTGCGGGACTACTCACATCTGAAGAGTCTCAAAGTTGCCAGAGACCATCACGAATGACCGCAACTGAAATGAGAGATTATC
>JAYRBW010149321.1:0-14454 GCA_036023295.1 Invenusta paracnida | reverse complement strand
CTAAGAGACCATCATCCCAAGCGTATAGGTCCATGCGTGTGGAAGAAGGTAGGGCCTGCAGCAGTGTCTGAATAGCAGCTGGAGCAAGAGGTTGTAGGGTCTGCAGCAGTGTCTGATTAGCATGAGGACCAGGAGTAGTAGGAAGGTTGTAGGCCGTAGAGAGTGAGGTCTCAGCACTGTCTGATGAGCAGGAGGAGGAAGGTTGTAGGCCGTGAAGAATGAGGTCTGCAGCACTGTCTGATGAGTAGAAGGAGGAAGGTCGTAGGCCGTGGAGAGTGAGGTCTCAGCACTGTCTGATGAGCAGGAGGAGGAAGGTTGTAGGCCGTGGAGAGTGAGGTCTGCAGCACTGTCTGATGAGTAGGAGGAGGAAAGTTGTAGGCCGTGGAGAGTGAGGTCTGCAGCACTGTCTGATGAGTAGGAGGAGGAAGGTTGTAGACCGTGGAGAGTGAGGTTTGTAGCACTGTCTGATGAGTAGGAGGAGGAAGGTTGTAGGCCGTGGAGAGTGAGGTCTGCAGCACTGTCTGATGAGTAGGAGGAGGAAGGTTATAGACCACAGGGAGTGAGATAGCCTGTATCTCCCATGGAAGGGGAGATAGGACTGGCTTGAAATTACAGTTGATACTTTGCCCCCCTGTGTGTAGTGCCCATTCTCAGGGCTAAAGAAGATGAACGGCATAAGTGGCCACTCTCGTTGCCCGGCTGCAATCGCTTGCCTTATGCTCTTCTCAACGAGGGTCTTGTGATTTGCCACCTTGTCATCAGTGCACAGGCCATGGCACTTCTTCAAGGTCGACTCGGTAAGATAGACTGACAAAATCACATCCATGCTCCTACACCACTGCTATAGACAACAGTGGAACCTCTGCCAACGATGTGACTTGAAATGCAGACTGCAAGCACCGTAAAATAATGTGTGGCAATCCGAGAAATGGCTGTAAGATTTCACAATTCCCGATCGTACCATATTGGAAAGAGAAAGAGAGAGCAGACAACTTCACAGTAGCACCACAAGAGAAAATGAGTGTAAAACAAGTGTAAAATTTTATCTTACACTTTTAAAGTCTATTTCACGGGTATCAACCAATCAAAACTTAGCAAAATTTTCCCGATATTTGATTGGTTAAACTGCCAAAACATGATTATATATGATAATACCATTATATCTACTATGTGTGATACTCAACTAAAACACCGTTCTGCTATGTTAGTAGTAGGCCCTAGACAAGTTAGTAAGACAACATTTGTGGAGAAATTAATTAAAAATAGAGATGTGCTTTTTGATATCCCACCCAATACAGAACACTGGTTTAGTGGGAGTAAGTATGAGCCAACCATAAAACTTGATGACCTACGAGTATTTGAAACGGGATTGCCTGATTCATTTGACATGGTAAAACCTCACGATATGATTGTATTAAACGACTTAATAATAGAGGCAGAAAACTCCAAGGTAGGTAGTAACTTGTTTACTCGACTTGTACATAATAGACCCTGCACGATAATATCCATTATCGGTGCCAATTCGGGGAGTTTTTGGGCAGACATACAATTAAAATATCTACCAGTGTGCCTATGACTACCTGAAAATTAATCTATGATAGTGATGAACAGGATACGGTTGATATGAGAGACTCAAAGCAGACTAGACACTTCTTAAGGTCTACAGTTAACTATGATGCATTATAAACATGTACTTTATTGGGTACCATTCCTAAGACAATAATGAACCCACTTAGTTGCTGTATTAGGAATCCCACAGACATAGACAATGGCCTCTCAATCGATATCGAATGCAACAACACATGCTGTACTCCACCCACTGTACTACGACGCATCCCTTCCGAGCTCTAGTATCTACACATTTTCATAAAAATTATCATCTATAATATTATCTGTGTAATTCTGATTCCTATTATTGACAGATACTTGTAATGTTTAAGTTTACTGAGCTCATTTTTACATTGCTACATTGCTACATTGCTACATTAACTATGCTACTATATGTATATATATATATTGGATACTTATCACTATGCCTAAGATGTTTAACAATTCTACATTAAGACCTAAAGTAACCGAAACGCCTGTGAAAGGATATTTTTTATGCTCTGCTGTTTGATGTAAACATTAACAACTGTAGTAGTGCGATGTCTTACTTGTACTTGTTATAACTAAAATATACTTTTTTCTATGAATAAACTCGCTATTTTTTATTTAACCCGGGTGCATTAGGCTAAATAAGAAGTCAAGATAGATATAGAGAAACATAAAACGTATAATTTGATGGACAAAACATTTAAATAAGACTACAACCAAAGTCTATATGGGAATTATAAATGGGATTAGTGGAATGGTTAACAGTCAGTTATTAACAGTCTCACTCCAACTAATTCTAAATGATATAATTCAGAACCGTCATCGCATCCGACCGTTTTAGAGCGGGTTTCTTTGGTGTAGCAGGGACTGTCTTTTTCTTCTGAGCAGTAAGAGTCATCGGAGTAGAAGTCACCATTGAAACTGCTGCGTCCTTTTATGAAGGAGTGTCGGTCATGAGACAAACATCAATTGGTGATTCAATCGGCTCATAGCGAATCTGTATGACTCTGAGATTGAGACTGGCCACATGATCTCCATCTCAATGTTGTGCTATATGGATTCCATTACAGCGTAACAGAAATTGGAATCTTCCGGGTCCGGTCATGTCTTTTATCTTGATCGAATGCTTGCCATCCCAGTCGAATCCAGACACAGTAGAGCTTAACTTAACCCAATATATGTCTGCGATAAGTGAGAAGGTCGGGCGTAGCTCGGGGGAAGCCAAGTAAAGTGCTTGCAAAGACTTCGGAAGAATAGTAGTAGAGCCTATTTCTGAAGAAAGGTAGCCGTGCAGCTTTTGCTAAGCCGCCGTGATTTCGATCCCGCCCACATTGGTTCGTAGATTATCTCGCGGCTCGTCCGGTTCTGACTCATCCATGACCATAGGGAACCCAACTACCTTCCCACTGGCTAGTGGGCCCTTGAAATTTGTGAAGAGTGGTGATTTGAAAAGTAGAGAGACGCCTTTTTCAGTCGTAGTTCAGTTGATTATATGAATGCTCCGCTCCCCCATCTTGGCATGGCGATAGGGTCCCACTGCAATTGTCGGCATCACAGGTAGATGCTGTTGCTCGATGATGAATAGAGATTTCGTGGAGTGTGCTTGAGAGTGGAGAGAGAGTGATGCAATGATGGACGACCGTCCTGTAGCTTGTAAGAAATAGAATGAATTGTAACAGACTTTCCGCTCCTTTTATACTCTTCCTACCCTAGCATTGGTTGAATGTTTACTCGATTGTGATTGAATGGGAGGGAGAGGGCGTCTTGAAGCACACACTATACTATTAATGTAATGGTTTGAAAATTTTCTATATTAAAAGTTTGACCAAAAGATAAATTAAGCTTTACTGCTTTCTGTATATAACTAAAATTACGTTAGAGCCGAGATAGTGTGATACACAACATAATATTCAGTAAGAAAACACCTTACAGAGAATTCAAATTATTATAAATTGAATGTATTCATCTTTATACAAAAAAGTTTATGGTAGATAATAACTCTATCTTTTTAAATATTTAACTGTAATATTATATTGATTCAAAATTAAAACAAGTATAAAACATCTTTTATTGTTATTATCTACTTTTTCTGAAATATATATAGAGATTGTTTTATGATGATACCTTGAAAATGTTATACAGATTTTCAATTCAGCTAGTTGATTTGTTTTAGTATACTATCTTTTTAAATGTTTAATTCTCTTTACCTACCTCTTTAAAATACACTGTAAAAATTTAATTAGCAAGTAATTATTTCTTAGTAAAAATTTGAAATAGATATAAAAATTAAATATTTTATTTATTTTAGGGGGACGTCTGAAAATATAACATATACAATAAATATCCCTTAAATTGAAAGAATAATCGTACGATAAAATTCACAGTAAACTTTTAATCTACACTTCAAAATATCAGTGCAGAAAATTTATTTGATTTAGATAATATAAAACTTAACTAACCTACCTCAATAGCGAAGGGAAAATTGTCATAATTAAGTGTTGAAAATTAGATTAATTACACAATTTCAATTTGGTATGATCGAAACGTCTATAAAAATGTTAAGTATTAATTGCACAAATATATTGACGCCTATAATTTACTTGAGCAATCTAAAAATTTAAACAACTTAATTTAAGAGATTTAGTATTATAGTTTTGCTACAGTAGTCTCTGATTAAAAGAGTTATACTTCTTGTGTTCCAGCTGCCAGTACAGTAGCCGCCAATCTCACGGAATGCCGGGCCACCAACATCTCTGGGGTCCATCAGCATCGATTCTTTCAATTTCAGTACTCCAACGGTTACTACTACGCCAAGATGGACTACGTGAACAATTATCTCCAGGACAGTGGGCCTCTCATTCAGACCTACATGGTCTGGCCAACAAATGGTAGTCGACCGAACGACCTGAAGATTTCAATTACCGCGAACATCAACAACCACCTCTACAACCTCGTGTACACACAAAACAAGTGGCTTTGGGGCAATCAAACTGTAGAAGAGGACTTTCCCTTTGAAATCCGTCTTAGTCTCTCAAGCATGCGCCCTGAGTGCTTCAAAATGTGGGACTTGGGGGGCACCTCTTGTATCAAAGTGCTCGAATATGTAGAAACTGTCACGCTGACTACTTATTGGCTTTCGGTCACAAGTAACAGAGCGGAATGTTCTGAGTTCAGATTCTTTCCTGACCTTTTAGAAATGCGTAAGTCCTACGTATAAATAAGTGGTGAAAAAATTAACAAATTGAATAAGACACAATCGACTGCTTTAGTGAATAACAATCTATTTGAGACTTTAGTCCACGATTTTTACAAACATAAATAATTATAAGAACACATTTCAATGAAAAGTCAGGTCTTATTGAAACTTCTTCTCATGTTTGCTAGATACTGTAATCCTTTTTTAACACAGTACCCGTTTTTCTATTACATGTATAAAATAGTAGATCTTTAAGTTTTTACGACGAACAGTTTAATCTCATAAACTATAACTCATATTTAACAAACGAATCGTATGGACATAGACATAGATAGTATAGAACTTTTAATTAAAAAATGTCTAATTCATTGAAAACAATGAACTTTACAGTTTATTAAAAGGTCATTTTTGGCGTGACATAAAATACATAATTTGTTTTTTTAATTAGTAAAATATTGTAAAAGTATACCATTTTATAATATTTTCTAATTAAAATTTCACTGAATTTGCATTTTTTTTCTTTTTAAATAAAACAAATAAGGGTTAACAATATTATTAATAAGTTTTTGTGTGATGTCCTGGTCTAAAAAAAAATAATAATAATAATAATAAATTTAAAATATAACGGCCGATCTATACTTGTATGTATACATATAACATATCAACTGGAAAATATCAGCTCTTTTATTATCTCTAACATCAAAATTTACGCCGACTGTTTCTATTTCCGTTAAAATAATCAATTGGAAGCCAAATATTATTTCATCTGACTAATCTAGAAAACGTAATTGTGTAACAAATATATAAAGAAAAACGAATGTAAACATAGTTATATATGGTATATAATAATTCTTTAATCAAACTATAGATTAAGAACTTTTTAATACGTTTTGAAGAACGTTTTAATATTATAAATATCTGGTACAATTTCAATTTTTATGATTTATTGTTTCAATTTTTAACAAACAATTTTACAATATATATAATTATAGCATAAAGATCATGCTATATCGCAGTTATTGCGGTTATTTGTATAATTTATGATGTCTGAGTTTCACTTATTAGTAAAAAATAATAACTTTTTATAACTTTTTATAAACTTTAATACAATTATAAGTAAAATTAAAAAATGTAAACATATTAAATTTTGACTTTAATGTAATCGTAAAATATAAAATTATACAAATTTTATTGAAACAAAATTGGAAAAATGCTTATTTAGATGGCTTCTAATGTGTTTTCATTTTTACTATCAAGTTAAGCGCAATATCTATTATGATAGAACTTTTTTTTTGAGTTTCAATAATCTGTTCATTTGCTTCAATACATCAAATTTTTTCAATGTAAAATTATTTAATTTTTATGATACTGATTATAATGTTTGATAGAATTACAATTGTCGCTTTTACGTCCATTTTTATTTGTGATATTAAAATTATTACTTTAGTATGGATGCCCATTACTATATCGATTGGTCTATCTCCTCTTTAAGCACGACAGGATGTTTGTTAGCGTCAATATAATAGAGAGAAGAAGGGAGAGAAACAGATCAATGGAGTACAATTGAACTTTCTTACAAATTTCTATGTACTAAGTATAATAATAAAATTAATATTCTTACAAAACTTTCCATCATGAACTATGTTTTCATGTAATCAAAATGTCTATAAATATTGACTATGTTATTTTCTGTCCGCAAAAGTCTGTAAGAAATTATTAAATTTTTGCTTAATTTATATTTAAAAAATCAAATATATTGATTAATACTCGTATAATTTTATCAAATATATTTCTATAGTCAACGTTTTTTTCGTTAATCAAAAAGAATAGAAATACTAATTTGAATATTATTTACCAAATTCCTCATATAACTGGAGAAGTCATCGTCTCCTTATAGTTAACAGCTATTATGCAAACTTGTCGCTATATAAATAAAACAATGTTCTTATCTTTCTCATTTAAAATATATTGTAACATCAACTTTTACAGTTTTTCTTATTCTATTGCTGTAAACAATTATTCCTTTCAGAAACTACACTTGCGATGCCTACCACAGAAACAGAAAGTACTGAAATAGGTATATTATTCAATTTTATTGGATTTATTTTAATCACTCTTTACTGATTGGTCGATTTTATTTTTACTTCCAAGTATTTGTTTCTAAATTTACAATAAAAATATTGAAGGTTTACTGATAGTTATATTATGGCAGTTATTTATCTAAAAATATTTTTAAAATAAATATGAATAGCGAAATCATCAGAAGGGCAAATAAGATAGCAATTATTTCATTTGATTTCCTATATATATCTTCAACTGTACAACAGGCTATTTTTCATAAAATGTTTTACTATAAAGACCCAGTCGATGAAAGGGTCCTAAATGACTGAAGTTTAAAAGAGTTTGACAGTGGTGGTAAGTCACCTCGGATCTGTAGCTCTTTATAAAATACCTAGCTATTGTATCCTATCAAAGACCCAGTGCAAGTGACCTTCATACCCATTTAGGTACATAATATGTTTAAAAAATGCAGAATAATGATAGGTTAAAAAGGGGTTGAAACTAAACTAAACTTCACTGTTTCAGTATTAAAGAAAATATGTACAGAAACATATTACTTGAGTAATTTACTTTAGAAATATTTATTGTTTGAGTGTAATCACAATAGTTATTTAATTGTATAATATATATAATTTATCTTTAATGCTTGTAAACTCTGCAAAAATTAGGAATATTGATTTATTTTTAGGATTTTAAAAAGTATTACAGGCATTTTCTCGTTTCTGATCATTGTATTTTTCGATTTTTTTTCAGAAACTACGCCTTCAATATCCACTACAAGTACTTTAATCGGTAATTATTAAAATTTACTTGATTTAAATTTTGGTGCTTATTTTTTATGCATTACTTCCAGATTAAATATATTTTATTAAAAGAATTTCGTCGTTACAGATAATTAGTAAATAAAAAAATTATGAAACAAGTTATTTTAGATAGTTTAATTGATTTTATAAAATGATATTGCCTATAGATACTTTTTTTAATTGTGTACCGTGATGTTGAAATAATCTCGGAAAATAAACTTCAATAAATCTGTATTTGTTTAAAAGAATGACTAAGAAGCCTTTTCTATTTCAGATTTATCATAATTCACTTAACTCTTCTTTAACATTTAAAAAATAAGTTGTGTATTATTATATATTTTTCATATATTCTACCTTTATTGCTGTTTTTAACGATGCTTGATTTGCTAAACATATTCATAATATAAGTTAAGTTTATTGCACCTATTTATCAATTGGAAATAGTTGGGGAATATTCCAGTAAGAAGTTCTTTATTTCTAAATTTGTAATGAAAATGGTAGGGAATTCTTAATTTATTTATAGATAAATGTATCTAAATATTATGAATTATTAAGGAGTTTGTGTACATGCGTGCTTACAAATACCGTTGCTGTTGAGAAAACTGATAAATACAATTTTCAGATATCGTCTATATTTTAGGTGTAATACTTTCTTATATAAATTTATTAGGTATGTTATATAGCTTACGTGTATTAACGTTATATTGTAACTGAATAACGTAATATATATTGTTATTCATCATGCAATATATTTATGATAATAAGTAGTAGGTATGTTTATTTCATAATATTTCACAAAAGCGTAACAATCGTACAAAAACAATTGTAAGGTTAATAATGATTTAATTTTAATTTATTATTTATAGAAATTTTGTACTATATCACACAATATAAAGTAGATACATATTAAGATACTGTTTAGTATGTCCATTAATCAGAATATTTAGTATCACTTAACAGTATATTTTCCGAGGACTACTCGTTATTTATCTTTTGAATATGCTTTTATATTTAGTCGAAGGATATGCATTGATAAATGAAACGTATAAGGGTTTATATGAGCAAATGTTAAAGCAAAATACAATGTTTTTGATTATATGTAAATAATATATTTTGGATTCTATACTCAGAAAGTAAGTTTATATTCTAATATGATATGTGCATTGAAACATATTGAATCTTGTTACACCAATTATGTAATTATTATGAGACAAATTTGAGGTAAGTTTTGTGTATATTTTACATACATTTATTCTCACTGTTTATAGATATGATTGTTCTATTGTTATTGTGGAAGTGTTTCAAAATTTAAAACAAAACACCACCATTTCTAATGCACCTTGTTACAATTAGTGTGCTCTTTTGAAACGTAATTTTATTAAATAATTGAAATTCGTAACCATATATATGTATAAAATAGTTAGTTTGAAAACCGAGAAAGATATTTTCTAAGTTTATCAAGTACAGTCAATACAGTACTCAAACTAGTCTAAAATTCTTAATAGATTCCATAAAAATAAGTAATTTTATATATCATTACCTTTAATTTTTGTTTTGCACATTTTGTATATATTTGAAATTTAAATCTTCGTAATGGATATAAATATACGAATACTATATATCTGTAATACATAGTAAATTGCTTATATAATGGTGTAAATATATGTGTTTGGTTTTTGTTATATATTTTGTATAGATGATATATACATATGTACATTGTATTAATTTAATCACACGTACACAAAATATGAATAATATAAATATACTGAAATGCTGAATCTTAATTTATTTATATTCAGTAAACTTCGACAAAATCTTTATATACATTAATTTAGTCAATAATATTATCATATATAAATAACATATAAAATGATATGACGATAATTTATGTATATATCTATAGTTAAATGCGTAAAACTCAAAAGTTATTCTATTGTGTCTTTAATTTCATGACGTTAACTTAAGTAAATAATTATACTTATTATATAGGCATATATAATATAATTGAAGCTAATCCATGAATAACTTTAACATATATTTGTCTGTATTGCATTTGTTATACAACATGTATAATATATATATATATACAACATGTATAATACATTTGTATATCTGTATTTATGCAAACTATTTTCGTCAACATTACACACTTTATTATCAAAAATGAGTTAATTTGGACGAACTCTAATTAAATTGTATTTTATTAATTCGCATTAATTAAATCAATAGAAGGTATACTTAACATTGAAACTTAAAATATGAGCATAATGCAACAAAAAACCTTCTTGATGGTTCCTTCATTTACATTATAATTGGAACTGACTATATACATATATAATGTTAAAATAATGTGTATATTAATTGAATAAAAATTAATTTCGATACGTTATTTTTATATTTCTAGTCTTCCTTAAATATAAAATTCAAATTACAACTATTATTTTGTACATTGATAACTTATAATAATCTTCTTATTAAATGCTTTTTAAACTTTAAATGTACATAGACGTGTGACATCAATTACTACTTATATTCTAACATTGAAAACACAGTTTATCTTGGAATATGGGCTTGATTACTGTTTCTAAAATTCGAGTCCAAAAATCTCAAAAGTTCATGCAATTTAAAAATTACATTTTCCTAATTGCTTTGCTTAGATTATTTGTTTTATTACTGTTATTATTTGTTACTTATATATTTACATTTAAATGACATTTGTTACAGTTTATTTTTATTATGCTACATTTCTAATTTTAAATACCATAACAATACTGCTTTCATATAAAGAAGCACGTTACATTTGAATAAATTAAATATTCACTCGTATTCTACTTACTATCATATGTTTCGACAATATAAAATGATAATCTCTTTTGTAAATTTGTTTGAAACGGTGTCTAAATTTCACCTGGAAAACTTTTTAATGTAGGTAACGCTTGAATTAAATATGTCCGTAAGTTGTGCTGACAAGCCACTAGCCTCTGTTTAACTAAACCTAGCAAGCTTACCCGACTTCTTTCCCAACGGTTAGTATGCCAAATTATCCCTTGAAAGTAGGTACCTTCAATTGTAGAGGGTGTCAATCAGATTCTAGCATAGACGAAATCATCCAAGACATATACCATTATAATTTAGACTTCCTAGCTATACAAGAAACTCATAGAAAAGGTAACAACTCTTTCACTAAGCAAAACATACAAATCTTCTTCCATGACCCTTCCAACCACTCATACAATGGAGTAGCAATTCTTGGGCACATCTCACACCATACATCTCACCACAACCGGGAATTACTCTAAAGGACACACAAACTCGAATAGTCTCAGTTTAATCGAAACAGCCCTGAAACACAACCTGGTCATTACTAACACCTTCTTCAAACACAAACTCGCCCATATCATAACTTGGACATGCACATACACAAACAAATTCATTAACCATCAACCAAGGAAGAACCCCATCAGAAACCAAATTGACTTCATCCTTGCTCCCAAACTCTTCCAAACGCTCAACACCAATGCAAGATCATATGCAGGAACAACTAAATCTATAGTGACCATAACCTAGTTATCAGCACTTTTCCCCTCAACTACACAAAACTCAACAAACCAAGCCAAGACAAACCAATTTTAATATTAACCAATTACATATTCCTGACATAAAAACACAGTACCATCACAGCGTTACCTCCCATCTAGCAACCAGTGCCACAAACAACACCACAACCAATCAAGACCCTTCCACTCAATGGTCCAGAATCAAATCAGCCCTACAACATCCAGGATCTTCCACCCTTGGCATCAAAACCCAAGACAAAACACACAGCCCCAACATAAAAGACTTGTCCAATAAACAAAAACAGTTACACATAATAATCAAACAATCCAATAACATCAATAACCAAAACTTAAACAAATCCACACAATCATCCCTCAACACAAATAGTCCCAACTCCTTGATCTAGCCAAACAAATAAATTTATCCAAAAACGACTCTCGCCGCTACTTCAAAGCCAACAAGCTCCTTAATAAACTAACCCACAGCAAGCCCAACCTTCTCATTCAAACCAAAAATAGTCTTACTAGTAACCCACACATCCAAGCCACATAAATAGGAAATTTCTTCAACCCAACATTCAACAAGACCCAGCAAACCACAAAACCCCAAATCCATAGCATTCCACTCACAAACCCTTTCAGCACTAAAGAAGCATCACTTCAGCCATAAACAGGCTTAAAAAATAACAAGAGCCTGGGACCTGACCAAATCCCTTCTGAACTCCTTAAACATGCACCCATAGAAACAGACACCCACAGGCAATTTCCCCCCAAACATTGAACAAGCTACCCTTATTCCTATACCAAAACCTGGCAAACCCAAAGGTTCCATATCCAATCTCAGGCCAATAATGCTCCTCAACATTATCAAGAAAATTCTTGCCATCTGCATCCTTAACAGAATTAGACCACACCTCAACAACCACATCCCAAACTCACAAGCCGCATACCGACCAGGACGTAGCATTATAGAGCATGTCCTCACCCTGAAGCTCCTTTACGAACACTCCATCACCAACAAAAACAGATCACTCTACACGCTCCTTCTAGACATGTCAAAAGCTTTCGACACCATCAACAGAAATATCCTTTCAGCAGACCTTCAAAAAAATCCTACCCCCAGATATGGCCAACCTCACCAACATCCTTCTCCATCATTTCAACATTAAAATCAAATGCAACTCATCCTACAACACACCCTTTAGCACGAACACAGGTGTCCTCCAAGGGGACAGCTTTAGTCCCATCAACTTCACCTTTTATCTTGCAAAAGCTCAAACAAATGAAATTCCCATACCACCACATCTCACCTCCATGTACTGGGACTCAACAAACCAGACCACCGGCCACACCTACTGCCTTCCAGAACCAACCAAAATATCACCTGCAGCACACATGGATCACAATTACTTCAAAAAACCACAGTCCACAGATTTCCTCATCACCCCCAAATATGCAGACGACATTACATACCTGTCCTCCCAAAATGACACCATCCAAGACATTATCACACACATCCCAAATCCCCTCAAACAGCGAAACCTTCAAATTAATCCAAACAAAACAGAAACACATCTTTTCTCCACAGAAACACAAAACAGCCTTTGCAAATACCTTGGATCATATATCCAACCGTCCAAAGATATCACACAGAGAAAATCTTTAGCCTTCAATGCCATGAACAAACTCCACAAAACATTCAGCCACAAACACATCTATCTCCATACCAAACTCAGATTTTTTAATGCCATTGTAGCCTCCATATTCCTCTATAACTCAGAACTCTGGTCCCAATTACTCCCCAACTAGAGGGGGAGATAGACAACTTCCAGCGCAGGCTTCCCAGGTACCTCCTTCAAATCAAATGGCCAAACATCATCACCAACACACAACTACACCAACAAATCCAAGCTGAACCTTGGTCCACATCCACTGCTCAATCTCATAGGCCACATCCTTTGCCTCCCCTCAGACTGCCCATCTAAAATAGCACTCTCTTTTATCACTACACCACACCCTACACTCCCAGAAAAAACCCAAGCACACTTGGCTCAGACTCATCCAAACAGACCTCAAAAACACCTCCATAACCCTGACTGACCCCAATACGTGGAGCCCTGCTGTAGAGCGATCAAGCTGGAAGAAAACCGCGACGAAGATCATGTCTTAACAGATGAAAGATCGTTTAACTGAACGTACCTATATTAACACACAATTTAAATATTTTATTTAAAGCAATGAACCATGTGACAAAACATATTTGAAGTTCCTATATAATTTAATGCCATTGCAAATTTGTTCTAAGGATGCTAGGATAAATATATTTCAAAAATAAAATTGGCCAACAAAATGATTATATTAGTATGTAATTAATTTCAATAAAACTGATTGTCTTATAACATTTTCCTTAACTAAGTTTGTGGAAAAATAAGAAATCATTCAATAAGATATTTGCTATTACTTTAAAAGATAAAACGGCCAGTACCGTAGCCAGAATTTTATTTTTATCGGGCAGCGTTTTAAAAAAATAACGCATTTTAAAAAATATCGTATATATAAATGATACAGACGCACACAAATAAATGACAAAAGGCGCATTTACTTGCGAAAGCGCCAGACTATTTTGATTTTTTCAGGCAGATGCCTGAATGCCTCATAGCTGGTTACTGCACTGACGGCATGAAGTACTTGTTAGTTTCAAAATACGGAAACTTTCTTAATAAATAATTAATATTCACATATAATTAACAACACCAATTTCAAATATCTATATAATATATACATATATTATTCAAATTTACCTCTTTCCTCTGTATCTCAATTATTACATAGTTCTGACGTTCTTTTTTTGACAGCAGACTTGACCTTAAATGAATAGACACATAATAATAAAATTAATAGTTCATTTACTCAATAAAATAAGAGGGCCGAGAGAGGCGAGTTCATTTCTCTTAAAAGAGTGTTAGCGCTACAGAATTGGGGTGTTCCAGATCTTGGTAAATTTGGTGACACCGCAGAATCTGCGGCCTTTGTTAACAGCCAGAAGCATATTATATGTTCATGGCGGAGATAAGGGTTGTAAGAAATAGCCTAATTCGTTCATTTGGTTTGCCAGTGACCTACCAGTTTTCATAGAAGTCTAAGCACCATCTAAAGTGTCGTCCCCCAGTGAATCGGAACTTACCATACATTTTAAGTGACTTTAAGTACTTACAATACTTACAATTAATTTTAATTGACT
>JAYRBW010149310.1:0-14455 GCA_036023295.1 Invenusta paracnida | reverse complement strand
AATCTGAGTGTTGTAGCAGCCATATGACATGGAGCATTGTCCTGCTGAAGCGTGAAACCACGATTTGGTAGATCTACTGGAAGTAGATGCTTTGTCAGTAGCTCTATGTATCGTGCAGCATCTTCCGGAGAAAGAGCGCCTCCGCGCTTTTCGGTCGCTTCGGGAAGAAATTCACTAGATAAAAACTTTACATTTTCTTATCAAATCGAAATAACTGTTTATACACCATATTTGAAACCGAATAGCTATCCAACCTTAATTTATATTCTTTAGGACCATTTCTCGCTACATATATGATGAATGATAGACACATTAGCAAAGAATAAGCTACTCGTTAGGAGCTTGCAAATATATAAGCAAATGCTAAATATATCGATTGACTTTTATTTATAACTTTTTAAGCAATTGCTGAAATATTTAAGTAAATGGTTATTTTAATAAGCATTTGCTTATAAGCAAAGGGTCGGATCATTTTCTTATAAGCCATTGCTTATTTTTATTCATATAGATATAAGCAAATGGTATAAACATGGCTCGAAAAAGCAATTGCTAGTTTTTGTCCATGTACGGCCAAATATCTATTCCTATGTTTTTTATAATATCTATTTCTATGTTTTTCATTAGTTATCTTTGCTTTAAATCATGTGATAGCCTATAATATGTGATTTATTTATGTATTATATGGTTAATATTCTATTTGGTTAATCATTAAAAAATAATTGTTCATATATAATTCAGTGCCGTTACAATACAAACTAAGTTAGAGACTGCTGGGCCAGAAGAACACATTAGTATTCGCCGAGTTCAGACAATTGTAAAGTAATTTCGAGATGGTGAGCGACAAACACTTGACCGTGTTCCGCAAGTTCTGGTAGATCTATTAGTGATGAACGAATAGCTCTACATGAGGCTGTTGAAAATGCAATAACAAACGATAACAGCTTATCTGTGCGTAATTTATCTATCCTTCTACAGACAAATTCTATCATATGAATCTCCCTTAAACCTTTATTCATTATATTCTCTCTGAAGATCTTGAGAAGCTGTGGTTCGTAACAACAATTGGGTTTCTCAGAAGCGAACAGAGGTTCATTATGAGCAATCAGTTCAGAATGCTACCAATCTGCTAGAAGCTATTCAGAATCACTTGACAGTGTTTTAAACCTTGTCATCACAGATGAAAAATTGTTTTGTCACAGAAAAACGACCTAGAAACACAATAAGATCACGGAATTCTCCTGCTGATCCTTGTCTGCAAACTGCTTGTAGAACGATAGCCGATAAAAAGTCTTTAGTTTGTATGCTGTAAGTCTTCGTGGACATTTTCATCAAATTATTAAAGACAGAAGTCTATATAGAATTTATTCGTGACATGACTGCACATTTCAGAACATTTGACATACCTATTTTAATACAACGCTAAATCTCATTCAACCAGAATCCCCTGTGATTTCTTTAATGATCAAAATGTACGTTTATTAAAGCAACCATGATATTCACTCGACTACAACCTCTGTGATCGATTTATTTTGTCCCAGATTGGAATCAATACGAGATCGATTATATTTTGAAGACAGAGGTGAAGTTGATATTTGTTTTTGAGAAACATGGCCTACTTTCACACAGCAAATGATGCACATGAGAGTTATATATGTAGGCATAATCTTATGTCAAAGAAATGCATAATAAATGTAATATTAATAGTTATGGAAGTCTGATACTACATTAGATGCTATATATTAGATAATAAAATAAATACAATTGATACTAGTAATTAGAAAAAGTTATACGTTCATATCTAAATTGATTTATTTATTACCCAAGACATAATAAAAGACAAGTTATTTACAGCATTTGTATATTTAAAAACCTGTGTAATAAAGACAGCTGGGTACGCCACGAGATTTCCTTTCCTATAAAATTGTTCTATTTAATTTAAGGTCATACTCTGCAAATAAACACTTTTTAGTAAATTCATATTTCGTTTAAAGTTTGATTAAATACTATTAAATGACATATTTGTATTCATCTAAAGCTATTAATTCTTCTGGCTATTTACAGCACAAAGTATATTGAAGTAACAAAACAAATGTACAAATGAATAATAAATAAATAATATGAAGTTACAAAATCATAAAATAAAATAAAGGAAAATATAGTACATAATATATTATAAGGTGATTGTTTAAGTTAAAAAGTGAAAGATAACAACTTGTTGTATATTTTATGATACAGTTTGTATTCAGTTCAAATCTAGGATGTAATTAATTAAACTGTGAGATTTTGATAAATTTTACTGTTCGTTGTGAATAAATTATTATGCCATGTGCAGTTAACATCTATTTTTATAGGATAGAAATTAACAGCTATATTACCTTCGAAAAAAAGCAACAACTAAATGCTTACACCAAAGTAATTAGTAAATCATTCTTAAATACATATATACTATGAATTATATATAATTTGTGAAATAAAGTTACGCATTTATAGTTGGAAACGTAGATTAATTAAACTAAAATTATAAAAGTTAATTAGATTATTCAATTTAATCACCCCTTTAGTTCAAAACGTGTTGATCTGTAAGTACACAATTGAAGTTTATTATTCAAGGCAATTTTTTAAATCACGATGATATAAAATTCATAATATATACATACATCTGCGTTTGCAATAGAATTCCCATCATAATTGAAAAAAAAAATTGTTATTCTGTTCTGCCTTATTCTCAATTAATTGATAGGAAACCATCTATTTGGTAATATTTCTGATGTAATTTTCATAAGAATAGTTTTTCTTTTCGACATAATTCGTATAAATACTAAAAAGTGAACTGAAAAATTGGTTACAAACTTCTAATCTATATAATTAGTAAGTTGTAAATCGATTAAACCGGGTCAATGAATAATATAATAAATAATATAATGATAAAAATGTATACTATGCATGTGGAGATGAGCAGGTGTGATAACAATGACTATAAATATTATGATCTACAAGGTACTTCATATCTCGTAGGTAAACTATTAGTATAAAGCTGTTGAAAGAAGATTTGGAAGGTTGAAATGTGATTAGAGATCACATTAGCATGCAGGTGGTTCATCATTCCTTGGAGGAGGGTCTTGATTGTTAGCAGCGCCATCTCTACTACCTACAAATGTAAAACGTGCAATACAACTAATTTTTATTACGAATTTCTACTAAATAAGACTTGTATAAAAAAGTGTTCAATGTTTAAATATAAACTATAAAAAATTGTTTAGACACTAAGTTAATAATGCTAATAAGCAGAAAATGTAGTAATTCATGGAATAACAGTTTACGAATCAAGGCGTAAATCAAACGGAGAAAGTATAAATGTATCAAAACACAATTCATAAAAAATCCACTATAATTATTAAACTTGTAGATACATTTATTTTTGTTACTTGTAATTGGATTAAAATAATTTAATAAATATTTAATATAATATAATTCACTTAAAAAAGGATATTATCAAAGTAAAAAGGCAACTGTACCTCCATGAAGTGATCGATGAAGACCAACTAGTAGCCAAAAGGGTAGACAGGCAGTCGAACGTGCGATACTTGTGAACTTTTCGTTCTCTGTGATGACCTGGTAAAACATAAAAATTCTATTAAAATTATTAAACAAAATATTCAACATCAAGCTATGTTGCATTTTGAAAGGATTAATTCAAATAAAAATTTACATATAACAATAATCTTGTTATTTTAAAGGTTGTATTAAAACATTTAGATCAGTCAATCAATTGTACAACATTAATTGTTGAAAGAATTTAAGAAGATATATATTGATTTAGGTGATTTGAAAAGTAATGAATATATCACAAACTTTGAAAATGCACGATTGAAGAAAGCATATATATTTTTTTAATCACATAATTAATATACATAATACATTATTCATATAGTAGTTATTATTATAATTATATTATAATTATTATAG
This sequence comes from Invenusta paracnida, assembly GCA_036023295.1. Classification (NCBI taxonomy): domain Eukaryota; kingdom Metazoa; phylum Platyhelminthes; order Proseriata; family Coelogynoporidae; genus Invenusta; species Invenusta paracnida. The sequence goes on along the minus strand of JAYRBW010149310.1, from coordinate 10,489 downwards.
TTATATTCAGGGTGTCCACGCTTTTTTAGTCCCAAATTTCAAGGACTTTCAAGGAATATGTATTATTATTTCAAGGAATTTTCTGAAAAAATATAATGTTAATATTTAACCAATATAAAACATTCCAAGTGTCTAGTTAGCTATATAATATAATTGATAATAAGCATTGAGCCATTGTATGTACAAAAGCAGTTAGACTAATGTTTGAAAGTTAGTACAGTATATAAACAATGAATGGTTGAAATTATGATTAAAATGTTAAACATTGTTACTAGGAACATTAGCAGATAATTAATTTATCAATCTCAGAAGATAACGTTTTAATCTCAAGTTTTTTCTCTTTAGCAGCTCGACATTATAATCAAATATATTATAACTATAAATTAGCGATTAATAATGATGAAATTTGCCAATAAAATATAAAAATTATGCATATTATTTTTCAAAAGTTTTTGTCAGTAATTAAAAGTTTATATAATTTCTGAGTCAGCAAATTCTTGAGTTTTCATGAATTTTTAAGAGTCTGTATGGACCTTAAAAAATAAATAATAATTGAAATAAGAAAAATATAATACATTAGATTATTAAAAGCAAAAATGTACTATAGAATAATAAAAACAAGGGATTAAAAAATAAAATATTAGCTTAGTAGTGAAATTTCAAGGAATTTCAAGGAAGTGTCAAATTTCAAGGAATTTTAAGGAAGTGTCAAATTTCAAGGAATTTCAAGGAAGTGTCAAATTTCAAGGAATTTTAAGGAGCGTGGACACTATATATATTATTCATAATATGGTTCATTAAAAACGCCACCCCCTTAAATATAGCTATTTCTGGTTATTTTAATATTTTAAATGTATTATAAATGCAACACACTTAAAAAATTAAATAAGTTCATCTTTTAGAAAATCAATTATTGAGTGGTGGTCTTGAAGAGGACTACTGTCGCGTTCTCAAAAAGAGGGAATTTAACACTACAATAGTCAATTGAGCCACTTCTTGCTGCTATGACTTGTTGGACTCTGCTAGGCATTGAGGAAATGATATTGTGCATCAGCTGCTGAGGTATCTGCTGCCAAACATGTTGCGTTGCTGCTCAGAGACTATTAAAACCTTGGACAGGGATAGCCCGTTGGCCGTGGTTCCACAGATTCTCAATTGAATTGAGATCAGGAGACTGAGCAGGCCATGGAATAATTTCAATCTGCTGTTATGCAAAGAAGTTGAGGATCATATGAGTTGTGTGGCATATTGCATTATCCTGCTGAAATGTCAGATGCTTTCCAGAGACATCAAGGGGCACTATATGTGTTTGCAGGATGTCTATGTAGGCACTAGTATTCAGCTGACTTTGGACTCTGAAAAGGGAATGCGGACCATTGAATGAGAATGCACTCCAGATCATGATGCCACCACTTGAAGAGTGCACTGTAGTGAGATTATGTTATCTTTGAAGAGCCATTCCACCCCTCTATCTAACATACCTTCGCTAGTGATCTGATTTGAGATGAATTGGACTTTCATTTGAGAAGACAACTGATTGTCACTGAGCTGGAGTCCAATTCGCATGTGCTCTAGCCCATATCAAACGTGCTCTTCGATGCCTCTCTGTCAGTAAAAGCTCCTGCGCGCTATTCTGCCAATGAATAGCTGAGGTGGAAGCTTCAACACCATAAACAATCTCAAAGATCGAGAAATTTTAAATTGCATAAGCTGTAAAGAGTTGGAGTTATTCTGTGTATAACAATAGATACTTACTCACACACATGACTCACCTAATTGGAGGCATTATTACACCACCTTTCTGAACCTTCACATGCTCTGCAAACTACATTAATCACCTATATGGATGATTCACCTAATTAGAGCATTTACACCGTGGTGTCATATCTGCACATTCTCAGCAGAAAATCGATAATTAGCTTTTGTGTTGAGAAATAAAGTTTATTTGCAATGAGTAATGATGTAAAGTTATGCAAAACTAGGGGAAAGATTATTGAGATAATATGCCATTCATTGCAACTTAATTAAATCATCTATGGATATTTTTAGATTTACATGCAACAAATTAAACATTTTTTTTAATGAACAAGGTTAATTGACCTGGTTAATTTGTCATAGTATGCTAGTAAACTACATTTATGAGGTAAAAAAATGACAATGAAACACTAAGAATTTGTTGTGTAGTAAATTTACTGCAATAAATTACATAATCACGCAAATTATACAAACTTTAATGCATTATCTGAGTAAATTAGATCCAAAAAACGTTAAATTTCAATAATACCTATTTCTTCAATTTTCACTTTTAAATGGGCTTTTAAAAATCACGAAAACTTCAGATCCTACATTACTTGATATTCTTTTCAAGCACATAATGCCCAATGTTTATAAAATATACACATTTACATACCTTAGCAATTAACTGTTTATCATATCCAGATTGTTCGCTAACAGGACTGAATAATTTAATATTCGAATCGATTCCACTGGTTATGAAACCTGCAAAGTGAAAGTAACACATATTAATATACATACTGACAATCATAAGTTATATATATTAGAATAATATGTAACAATAAAATTTGTTAATATCCCTATTTTAAGATAATAATGTTCCTACACGCATGGCACTTTATTGAGTAAATGTTTAGTAAAAGTTAAATTAGCGAGGTTAAGTCCAAGGCGTGTACATTCATTGGCGTGTATAGGAAAGTCCAAGATTGATTGCTAATAATTCGAATGCTTTATAATCTTAATGAATACGAATATAATGTTGATTACTAATGAGATAAGCCCCTAATCTTTGTCTTAGAATGATTTTAATGCTGTCGTAATTGGTGGTAATTTGTTTCATTATGTTTTCAAATGTTATTTTGAAATTTTAAATCACCTAGGATTTTCATATAATCTGCTGGGGTGAGGAAGATTTCTTTCTACCACAAGTTATCAAAAAGCGATTGGTCGTATTTCGGCAGTGCTATTTAAATTACTAATTTATATAAATATTGAGGTACTGAATAATATCAAGGCTTGATAGGTAATTAATTATATTTGGTGGTAATTATACTATAACACACGTTTCCTAATAAATTATTATTTGAATTGTTGTCTTGAGAATCATCTTTTGATAACAATAATATAATTTACCAAAATTTTAGTTATAGGATATTGAGTAATTTTTAAACTTATATTTATACATAGTATAGATAGTATTGCGCTAAAATCACCCACAAGACATAATGAGAGACTACATTGACTGTTCTACAAAATGAATAAAGTTTACAAATAAGTAGCATGATTTAATATTGATATATAAGTTTTATATACATATTGTATAAGTCATATTATATTAAATTGTATTAAGTGTATTTTGGATTTATAAATTGTAAAAATGTGGCAATATTAATTCAGTAAAGTCAACTACTACATTAAGTTTGCTAATTTACTAATGTTATAACTTAAATTGAAGTAAAATAATGATTAAATTAATATTAATGGAATAGATCTTTCAATGGAAGGCAATACTCATATTATAATTTATATAGAAACATTTAGAAAGCTTATACATATAATGATACAAATCAATAATAAAGTCAAAAACAAGATTAATGAATTTGATAAAAATTAGAAGAAATTACTTTTAATAAAATAGACGAAAAATGTGTTCCCAAATGGAAATTTATTCCTCGGGTATTTAAAAAACAAAATTGGTAGCATAACATATTTTTCAAAGGGTAGCTTAATGAATTGAATAACATTTTAACTACTCTAGACTGTATTATTGCATATTAAAAAAAATATCAACTGATGATTTCATATGATAAAGATCCGTAAAAACAAAAATAAAAAGCAAATATAACATATGAGAAGTTTTAACTGGTTAAGTAGTACAAATTTCATTAGAATAGCCTTATTTCAGAACGGCCAATATTGTAACGACTGAGATATGAGGGTGGCAAAACTCACAGGGCAGTGTTGGGTGAGGTCTCACCCGGTTCACTACTCGACTATCCGCCTCAAGGACGTGAACTACATTGCCCGAATCCCTTTCCCACACGAAGACATGGCCGCACTCTGAACCACTCAGTATGTACTTGTCACCCCAGAACCGTGCGTCTTTAAGCTGTAGAAAATAAACATCTATAGGTTAATCAGTGTTTTTTTAAATTCATTTACATCAGATAATCTATATATCGCTGTGGCAAATCTATGTCATTTCGCGCCGACAGTTCTTAATTAGAGTTAAATAAATAAGATTGACAACAACAAAATTATATTAGAAAATAATATGATGGCTAATAATTGCATATATAATTTTATTCACTTCATATTACTGAAAGTGTAATAATTTATTTGTTTAAAAAATAAATTCCACCCTGATAAGAGTAATTCTAACAGAGTTAAATGGACTTTCGACACCATTTCTATTCAATTCCATAAAATGGAATAGTGTAAACGCTGATAAACAGAGTAAAGACAAACATCTAAAGAAAAAGTTTTAAATGGTAAAACTAGCTACAGTAAACTAAAACTATAACCTAATCGTTCATAGTGTATTATGTGGGCATATTTATTTCAATAATAAAAAAGAACAACTTCTACAGAATTTAATCCTTATTTGAATAGGTGCGGTTTACTATTACTATTGTACATAATAATTTATATAAATTGATATTTAAATAAAGTTGAAAATCGAAAGAAAATCTTACCATGTGGATCCGCTTTTAATTGTTTTCTTTCAATTTCATATAAACGAAATCTAATGAAAATCGCATTGTGTTTATACAACATAAAGCTATATAAAGTTATATTAACCTTTATATTATTAGAGCCGAGGTCAGTGAATCATAACAACTAAATTTCATTTGAAACCGACCCTCGAAGTTGTACTAGACATTATAAGGCTATAGATCCCCATATTTTAATTATTATATTGTAGACTTCATACAAAATGTGCATTGATTTAATCTATTTACGACAATAGTATAAATAGTAATCGTGTACTTTCTAAAAAATAGCAAATGTTTGAAAGCATTTATCATTGAACAATTAGGTTTTGTGCAAATTTTATATATTCACAATACATTTGCGGCGAGCGGTAGTATCTGTAAAAGATAATTGACTGATAACCTACAACGGTGCGGAAGTTTCGATGCCCAGTGAAGTATTGAATACACCGATAGCGTGGCACTGAAGTTAATTCCTCTTTTACGAAGTCTTCAGTCATTATCTTGAAGGCTTGAGAGTTGGCGAGCTCCTGGTCGCTGTATGTATTAATATAGGAAAAGAGACGGGTCTATAACTGAAAATGAACCTTTTGACCGTAGTCAAAAAACACAGATAAGCGACCAAACATAGAATTAAGAAAAAAAAAAGAATAATTCTTTAAAAGTTAATAGTCAAAATAGTTTGATTTTTTAAATTAATTTCATTATAAATTACACAGAAAATAAATAATAATTCTTAAATATAATAAAGAATAACTATTTATCAAGGTATGCACTTGCAAGATACAGAAAGTTAAGTAACTAACACGTGTTACAAGTGCGTACCTTGATAAAGAGTTTTTCAAAAATATACTTAATCTATTAAGCTTTAGCCTTCTTACCTTTCAACAATAAATGTTGTAATACTTTTTGAACTTATGGCGAACCTTAATATTAATTGTATACAGTTATTTGTTTAAAATAATATTCATTAAATAATAATAATATTGAAATATATCACATAAAATTAATAGTTAATAAAATTCTTAAAAACATTAGAATGCACATTGTTGTATAAGTTAAAAACGTATTTTAAGTAAAAATAGAAACAAAAAATTAATACATGAAACAATAGCAAATAGAACAATACAAGAGAAGATATTCAGTCAAAATATTCGAATATAATGAAACGAATCATAAAGGAAATTGTGAAAAAGTATAATTAAACCTTAATACAATAAATAAATAACTCAGTAGACATAAATTCAGAAAGTCTAATACCTTGTAAAACATAATTTAGTAACTTTATATAGTATACTATTATAAACGTTATATAAAAAAATATACACTTGAAACTAAATTTTATTATATAAAACTGCAGCTAAACCATATATGTCTTAATGAATTGGTTTCAAATATGAAAAGTGAGATATTTTGCTAATTTTAATGAAAAAATGTTTAATAAAAGAGAAAATAAAAGGTTTAAAGTCCATACCACTGACGTAGACGAGCCCATCTTGAGCGGAAAGCATTTTGGCCGACTGGTTCTGAGGAAAGAGCAAAGGAAAAGACTGAGTATTTAGTGATGATAATAAAGGTATATAACCAGAATGAAATGTTTGAGAATCAAAATCTGGACTGTATATTCTTCATTTCATTTATAAGTTTAGTCAACAAGCGTTAAAAAATCATTACAAAGAAATAAAACTACACATACAACATAAATACATATTTAAAATAATATATAGCATGAAATATTTTGTATAATTCCAAAAATAATTAATAAAAAATGTAGAAATGTTATTACATTTATGAAATGAATATTTTTGTTATAATCTCTCTTGCGTGTGTAAGGCACAATTAAAAAAATTATATATATAAATCGCAGGACAGAGTATTACCATTATTCGATGCGACTGAGTTGGGTCCAGTATCACTCCAACCAAATCGAAGACCAACCCGTCCTCTGTTATCCCAAGACGAAAGCTAAATGGAAATAAGATTAAAAAATAAAATTGAAAAAAGATTTTATATTTTATAAATACGTACAACATATTCTATAATAAGTTTGGTATTTAGTGAAAATGATAAACACATGCGTTTACTGTGACATTCTTATTGTTTTACGTATATATGGCTTATATATAATATAGTGACCAGTATAAACTGTATATATACTTAATCCATAAAACTAATACAATTCAATGAAACTAAGATACACATGTTCTAATATGTAAGTTGGAAGTCTGTTCTACGCTTTTAGGGGCTTTTTATATAATAACGACTGGGGATGGATATAAAGTTAACACAAACGACCTAACTCTTACAAAAACCAATAAATTGATAAAATTGTACGTTTTTAGGGGGACTAAAACTGATATAGTATTCAGCACTACAGTATTAAATGATTTATATAATCCAGACCTGCAGAGTCTAAAAAAGAGAAAATATATTTCGTTGTATAGTTAACCAACCGTTAAAATCAGAAGAATAACAATATCACACAATACTAATTCAATATTTTTAAGAACTAGTTAACATGTTTCATTCGATAATACAAAAATAGACTTAAAATGTAAATAACAATTCTTTTAGATTATTATAATCGTGAAAAAATATAGGCATACAATAATACACTTAACCAAACCTATACTTCTATAGTTAACAGCTTTAAACATATAAATACCAATGAAATACATAAAATGTAGAATAAATAATATGATAAAATAATGTTGAAAAAATGTCATTTTTTCATAAACTTAACCACGAAAATTATTTCATTGAATATCGTATAGGATATTTGCCAGAGCAATAATTTAAAGCTGAACCGTGTAGCGCTGTAACGCATAGTGATATCAGCAATAACAGTCATGTAACCGCCAAGAAATTTTGTTCCCACATATATTTGACTTCCGTTTCGCTGATTATTTTGCTTGTTTAATGCAGAACAGCTTTTTGAGGAACAGATAGTTAATATTTTTTAGTTAGGTATAGATATTTATTTATATAGATATTTACATCTCACAAAAGCATAGTTGAATGAGCAACTTTTTATATTTTAAAAGTTATTTTTTAAATTTTCACACGAATTTATTATTTAAAGTTAAGTCAACTCATGTATGCCTCATTTAATAATTTATAAATTCTCATAAATTCCTAAATATATTTTTTAGTTAATATATTATAATTGTATAACGAAAATACTGGTAAAAAATAGTATGGAGGTACATTTCGACAACAAATACACAATCTGTCTCCTCGCCTCAACCAACCAATCAAAATCGAGTACGCCTTCAGCCAGTGATAGAACCCGGAGAGTATCAAAGGAGCGAATGAATATCTCTTGAATGTATTATGGGACGATCGGTTTGTTACAGCTCATTCTACTCATACGTCTCCAACTGAACCCTTGTGTCTCTCAGCTCTCACTTAAAATATTATATATTGACTAAGACTATCAAGAGTTCTACCATTTCCTTAATCAACTACTCGATATAGATCAACCATTAGATCTGACCAATTACCTACCTACTGAGTCAAACACCTCCTCATTACAACAGCCCTGGTCTTCCAAATTCAATCAACTTCATAGTATTAATCTCTGCAGCTCTACTCCATCAAACTCTGATTCCCCAACAACAGTACAGCCCCGCTCTCCTTTCATCTGCGGCCAGTGTCTCAGTTGATATGAAAACCAAAATAAGCTGTATAAACATAAACAGTCATGCCATCCCGACACTATACCTCCGATGGAAGATTTTCATGATGACAATGTTCACCGCTCTTGAACTTCATCAGCCTTTAATGACGCATTACGATATGTGCGATTTGAGCCCACTAATCCTCCTATCCAGCCTCCGAATTTTCTTTCTTCGATAAGAGCCGTGATTGAAGAGACACCAAGCACCCTACTCAACGGCCTCATTGAATGCAAGGTCCATCCTGTCCTGGCTCTTCGCATCCTACAGATAGACCTACATACGAATGAGATCCTCAGTCTAAGCAGCAACTTTTCTCTCTTTCCGTCGAAGTCGTCAACAACTCTATATTCTTTGATTTTATGTATCAAGGTCCCTTGCGGCTAGTAGAGTTTATACAGTATGGGTCCAACTGGGTCATCGAATCGGTGGAGTGGTTTGACATGCGTATCGCCAGATACCACAGTAAAGAGACGCGGGAAGAGCTATATCGAACTCCCTCTACGATTGAAAGCCAAGCAAGCAGTTGTCAACGTGAACAATGGAATCAGAGAAGACTGTTTCAAGTATATGCCGTTCTCTCAGTCTATGACGAAGTCAAGCATAACTGACACCGCACTGCAGCCTAACGTTAGTGGGAAGATGAGCTAAACTTCACCGGTCTGACCTTTCCCATCACCGCGGGCGACATTCCCCACTTTGAGAAGTTGAACCCGGGTCTCTTCATCAACCTGCTTGAGTGGGAGAAGGACAATGAGATCCACCCAGTCAGAATGTTAAGCGCATGCGGTTACCTACGTCAAGAGGTCTACGGCGAGAACAATAGAGAGCCCATAATCATTAATGTCCTGACATACCAGCGCGATGAAGATCACCCAGTACACTATGTGGGACTAGTCCACATCAATCGTTCTCAACAGCTATACCAATAAGAACCAGACACATTACGAATTCAAGCACTGCGAGCGCTGCCTCCAGCTCTTTAAGAAGGGGGAATACATTAAAAGACATTATGAATACTGGTAAACCAGTCAATCAGAAACGCTCGTCCCAGCTGTCGATAAGTGTTTTCATTACTTTGAAAAATAGCAAGCCATCCAATGGCAATTTATAAAAATTCACTGTATAAGATAACAATTAGTTTAATCTTATTAATACGATGAATTATAAGTATATTAATTAATATTTTAGCTAATAACTGTTCTCGAAATATACTTCAATACTACTGTAAAATTATAAATTCTAAGCAAAAAAATAAACATTGAATTACTGAGTGAAAAAGTAGTAGTTGCAGAACATGCCCACCTTGACTGATTAAATTTAAATTTGTTATAGTAAGGTGCCATGTTTCAAGATTGTCTGATTTCCAATATTGTAGGGCTTTGGTAAAATTGTAATTCAAATATAATATAATTTGTTATAGGATTATATTATTGTCGGATGGCAAATCTGAAAAAATACATATTAACCATCCTACAATAATGACAATTTACATTGGAACTTCACTAAATCGATTAAATTTAAGTCTTCAATAAAGTACTTATAAAGACCACCGAACACTACAATACAAATTGTAGCTCATATAGACATCGGAGGAGCACAGAGCAATAATTATGAGGATGCCCATTTTACTAGAGATAATTCTGGAATGGATATTGCAGAGACACCAGTATAATATTAGACTAGATAACTTTTGAACACATATTATATATATGTTACATTGTATCTATTATGTTGACAGACTATTAGGAGTATGTTGACAAAATTTAATATTGCCTAAAATGTGCTTGCATTAGGCTTTAAAATGAATTGCAAACATGTAATATAATATTAAATGTATGCGATGTAAATCTTATACCCACACAGACAATTTTTTAAAAACATGGATGATTATTACAGTGCATTAGCATATTATACTCAGGGTGGCCGCGTCAACTTCATTAAAAAAATCGAGTATATTCGAGTATATTTCGAGTATATATAAAAAAAAATCGAATATGGACAGACGTGTACAATACATGTGATAAATGTTGTAAGTTAACAAAATCGAGTATGATAGATATGTACTAGAGAGGTGTACTTACA
>JAYRBW010149299.1:0-14455 GCA_036023295.1 Invenusta paracnida | reverse complement strand
TGGTTTAGAAACTCATTTTCTCTACCCGATATGATTGGTTAATAATTTACTCATTATCTAAGCCGTGGTAATTGGAAGGAAAACGAGGACAGTTTCAACTGAGACGGTTTACACCAAACCAAACCAAACCGTTTGTGAAATGGCCTTATAACTTACTTTAGATTTTCAAGATCAAAGTATGTTTAGAGGCCATCTATATATGTCATTGTTTAATACTTTAATATAACACAGATGTATATAGCACTGTATACATATATACATATATTTATTTAATTTGAGCCTAAAATATATTGACTAAGATGTATTATCAAATTAATTTTTAATGTTTAATTTATTGTAATTCTTAATAATATTGTTGTTGTTTTCAGAAAATTAATATCTACTTTTAAGAATTATATCCCACAAATTAACATATTGATATGTGCCTCCATATGTAAAAATATTTACTATTTCATTAATAAACTTGATTTTAATAACCCCCTATTAGAAATGTTCTCTATATTTATTTAACATTAGGTTCATTAAGTTGAAACTGAAGTAAGAATTGGTCTAAATTTATATCACTGGTCTCAATGAGGAAGTAAATAAATCAATTTTGCAAGAGATCATATTTTTATTTTTGTTCACTGGAATTGCTGTAATTTTCATGTTTTATATTTTCTCTCAATTTTCAAATTTGAATTACTCGACACATTAATAAATTTACTAAGTATAAGTAGTTATGTTCGAAATATTTCCTGTTAATTTCGTGACTATATTTTTTATGATTCTATCAATATGACTATTTTCTACAAAAAGTAATTTGTATTATATATTACTGTGAAATATCACTAATCGTTTTTCGAATACCCCTTTTTCAATTCAAATAATAAAACAAACCAGGCCTATATTAAAATACAATGTAGTAGGACTCACGATATGTTTAAGATATTTTAATACCAACATTAAAATTCATTTGATTCATATTAAATTCATCACGTGCATATCATATAAAATTTAATAAAGAATAATTATTTCTAAGAAAATAGATAATTCCCACCAACAGACGTAGCTTACAACATGTGTAATTGAGATGGATGATACGCTAATTGCATTTGAAAATTTTCAAAAATAATTTCCTTTCATCTTTTCTCCTTCGTAGACTGTGAAGGGAAAGTTAAAATCAACCTTATAAATATATATATTGGTTAAAGACTATGTATAGAATATGTAAAGAATGTGTATGTCAATTTTAATATTTGACATTTTACGTAGGTAGCGATATAAAAAAAATTTAAATCAAATTTAACACTTAATTTATTGAAATTAAGTAAAATTGCACATCAAATCATAATTTTCAATTATTTGTGAAATAAAATTCATTATCAGCCAATTGATTAGACTGATTTAGCCATTCGTCACCATTAAATATGTTAGGGCATTACTTATATATATCAGATATGTACAATTATGATAAAAATATTCTTTTCAATAAAATTTTAAAGAATACTAATAATTTCTAATTTTAAATATACATACATATGTACATGCATGCACACATATAGAATAAATCTCGAAATAAAATCATTTGAATTTTGATGTAAGAGAAATTAATAAATATTGGGTGACATTACAACAACGTTTAGATTACCTGGGATAAATTTTGATAAAATAACTACGTTTTGAATTATTATTGATATATTTATTAACGGGAATATTTGTTCCAGCATTAAGTATAAAGTCAGTCGTTAGACAAATTTAAATGCAATTTTAGATGAAGCAAATATAGGATGGTCCAAAAATATATTAATTACTTCATATTTTCTCTAAATGTACTTACAAATGCATTCAACAAATTTAATCATAAAGAAATATGAATTGCTATGAAACTCGAGAATTGCCTAAAAAGTATGTTTTTCTTAAGTGTGTATATTTCCTAAATGTTTAAATAATTAAAAATAACACAAACAAATTGAAATTTTTTACGAAATACATTATTTAATCGCATAATGCTATGTTGTATTTCAATTGAAAAACGAGTGATGAGCGGGTGATATTTAAATTGTCGTTTATATTGAAAAAGAAAATAACTTTGAAAGAAATTAACATATGACCTATTTATTAATGTTTATAAAGTAAAATAAATATCTATGATCTCTATCTAGTCATGATATGCAAAGTGTACTGTTTACACTATAGTGGTCAATTATTTCCCGATATTTTCAAACTTTCACGGCCACGAAAATTCCAAATGTAAGGGGATTGATCTTTAAAACAACTTTGCAATAGGTTCCTCTAGATAACTTTAAAATTGGATTTGAATAGTTTGAATTGATCGTGCCACTGGACATTTTCTCATCTGGTGATAGCTGTAAAGCTGTCATAAAAGAGCTTTCATATTTACAAAGTTTTGATGTAATTTTCATTGCAAAATCATTTTAAAATTTACATTGATTATATTTAAAATTTCCCTGCAACTTTCAAAACTTGCAGATCGCATAAAGCTATTTTAGAATAATAATAATATTGAAAACAGTATTACTAAGTAATGTATTCCATAAATTTATAAGTAAACTTATACTTCTGAAGTAATTAATCATGTATAAATAACTAATTGTATTACATTTTTAAAATATCATTACCATTCACAAAAAGTTATTATTATATAAATGTAAACGTACAATTGATTCAAAATTATCGCAAAATATAGGAAATAAAAACTTTTCTAGTGTGTTAAAAATTAAAACCTTGAACTCTACAACGCATTTATTTATATCTATAGCTGACTTCTAAATGGAAGTTCACAGTAAAGAATGTGAAACATGTTTTAAACCAATCTAAAGTTAGATGTCATAAAACTTTAGTTTATAACTTCAACAATTTTTAATTCATAGTAACGAAGTTTCCTATTTACTAAAATACTTCAAAAATGTTGTGTCTTGTGCTTTTTGTTATGCTAAAGTCCTATTGTAAGATACTGAAATCAGTTACTGCAGACATGAACCAGTACTTACGTCTATTGGTCCGCCTTGTCACCGTGATCATGTACTCGTGGATCGGATTCTCCCCGCATCGGTCATGGATAGCGGCTTGGACACTGGGCACCCAGGAGGGTCCAGCTAGTCCCACCAAGAGGATCACAAGAGGGCTCAGCGTCACCAGACGTAATAGAACACTGCGCGCCGTAGTCAGCCATGAAGCCATTGTATACCTATGAAAGCAAAGGGTTAGTGGGGATAGCTGTCCTGATTAGATATGGTCAAACTCTTCTTCCAGTCAGAAATACGGAGGACACAACGATATATCGTTTGGGAATCAAATTTCTCGATTGTCCTGTCCTGTAGTTCCCTCAATATATGGCTTCAATAAAGTACTTTCCAAAAATAAAATATGTGTATTTCAAACTAATAAACAGATTGGAAAGAGTTTGTGAGTTCGGTTTTATTGCTAAACAGTAGTAACTTATGATGACAATAACGTAACCAAGATGCTAGGCGTGATTAAACGGAGTTTAAAAGGAATTTGTCCAACTGCGTCTATAACGCAGTAGTCCACGTGAAAAAAATGTTTCCTACAAGTAAGGAGTGATCCCAACCATATTGTTTGTTTTTATATCCAACTGTCCTATTCTCTCTTCATTCAGTTTAGATTCAGCTTCTACACACTCACTTTTAAGCGTAAAGAGAGTACGATGAGATTCTATTGGCTGCATGAGTAAATGAAATTACTTCATTCATTATTCTGAACTAATGAACTGACGTAGGCGCCGCTCTGCTGGGTTTTTTTTCCTGTGAATGAGGAAACTTTTTTGAAGAAAAACATTTGTGAGATATATTCTTTGCCAACAAATCTATTTTAATAAATGTATTTACTTAAATAGGTCTAAATTTCAATTATCATTATTGTTTTTTTTTATTACTATTTCATACTATACGTGTTTTACCTTGATACTTTGAGAGCAATATTTATATGCGTATATTACAACACTAATTTAGATTTAGTTCAAAGTAGCAATCAGACTATATAGCTATATCTGTTAATTTTGCTGTAAATGTTTCCTGAAATGTGTATGTTTTGAAAGTAGGTATATAATAATGTCAATAAACATTTTATTTTTGTTAATTTACATTAAAAATATTTAGTGCGTTTCATTCACTTAAATGAAAGTTTAGAATTCTTAAAATTGATCTTTTAAATTAAATTAAATTAATTTTTATATGTTTATTTATTTATATTTTGTATAAATTTATATTTTTAATGCATTGATGTCTGATATGATCAAAGATTAAGGACACCGAAATCAGCGTTCTAGTCGTTCTTGTAATCTAACTAAACATTTTTGGATAAAATAAAATTTGGAATTAGGGAGATTTTTTTATCTCACAGAAAATATCGCATAACTTTTTTGTAGTTCAATTTTATGATTTAGGATTAAGTTTATATCTATATAAAAGAAATAAAAATTATATTCTGAAGCAATTTTATGTACAAGTTATATTTTTTATATTTGCAAGGTACCTAATGAACTGTTTTCAAAAAAATAAATAATTAAATGTATGGTTAAAGCAGATCCATAATTGTCTAGTCGTAGTTTTCCACCACAGCTTCCATTTTATTTTAATTAATAGTTTAAATATATCCAAATGTATGTGATAGGTATATATTATTTTCTAATCAGAGTGATAACATAATATTACACAGTGTTTTTATCATTTTCTATTATTAATTGATATATTTAATTACAAGGACAGCGTAATATATATAAACAATTATGAGGTCCTCATTTACTTATAGAATTCAATATTTATCATTCTGATTATTTTTATTAATTCTAACTGTTTTCATAATATGCTGTTTTTAAAATAATGGCACAGAAAATGTAGCTTTAAAAGTATTATTATGAATAAAATTCTCAATGTGTTCAAATCGTTTTTATTTTTGTGCACACACTAATTAAGCATTTAATGAGGCTAACATTAAGTAAAAGGATCTATTGAAATATGAAACTATATCTCATTTTATAATTTAAAAATAATTATTTGTATTATAGAAATTATATTTTTCTTAGAATACATGCATGGGTTTATATGCCTATCTGGAAATTTATTATATTTTAATATTCTAAATAATGAAAATGCTCAACAATAGACAAATTATTATTTTTATGAATAACTGCATCTTGAATTATCATTTAATTTGAAGAAATCAAGAGATCTACGTTTACATAAATACCATTTTTTATAAAACATTTATAAGATTTTTGTTGGCCAAACATAAAGTTTTTCTAAAGTATTTTTCTATGGATTCGGTGCTTTTAACTTCTGAACATAATGTTTATGTTTAACAAGAAATATATATTTAAAACATATTTCAACACAATTAAAATATCCTAATTTTACTGTAAGGATTTAAATAATATTACAATTTAATGACATAATCCAACAACTGGAAGACTCAAGTTTCATAGTTCGGAGGTTAACAAAGTTCGAGGACATTCGAGTATTTTTCAATAAAACATATCCAAATATAGAATCTCTCGATTAATATGACTATTGTTAATTTTTAGTATTAATACCTAATATAAACATTAATTTTTACTAATATTTCAGATATGGTAAATATTATAGGCTTCTTTATGTATACGGAAAAGAATGAGATATTTTATCGAGAGACAAGACTTTATCTAATTATTTGGTAACATATGACCCTATAGACGACTGTGCACACCAAGCTGAAAAAAACATTCTGACAGCCTGGTGTATGATGGAGCTCTGCACAACAAGTTTAGATATGTTTTCAACGCATGTTCAACTGTTTGAACAGTTTGGTGTGTTTTGACAATTATCTCTCTGCACAAACTGTTGGCTGGGCAATTTTAAACTCAGTTTGCGACATGAAGTTTCCTTGGCAATTTGCATGACATCGGCAAATAGTAATTCCTTGGGAAATATGTTTGAATTATAATTAATATTCCTACTCTAATATTCATATAAAACTGTAATTTAAGAGCCAATTTTACTTTATATACTAGAAATAAAATACATTTGAAAACATATTAAGAGATATATGAATTAAGAGATTTTATTCTATGTTTTCTCGTATATTTAAGAGATTTATTTTTTTACATCCTTTTTATTTTGCTTTTATTTTGCATAAAAGTCATTGAAAAATGAAAGTAACTTATATAAAAGGGCCATATATAGCTAAATTAAAATATCGTTGTAAGGAGGAGGAAAGGGGGAGCAAATTTCACAATGAAACAATACTGAACAAGTATTTTTATATAGGGGTTTGTAGTTTATAGGTTTATATTTATATATTTTATAGTTTATATTCATTACATATTCAAATACTAAATAGCATCTTAAAGTTTTTTAAAAATAAATAAAATGTTATTTTACATATTTTACAAGCCAAATATGCGAAGAAAAGTAAATTTTAACAAATTGTGCCTTATCTGTAAGTTAACATAATTCAACATCTTTATTGTTTCAAGATGGCATACAACACCAAGCTAAAATAAAAAATATACATTAAAAAAACTAACTTCAATTGACACTAAAACATTTGCCGGTTTGTTTTGAGCTTTTAGCGTAGAGTGAGGCTTCTTGTCGCTCGCTCTAGATTCTTTAGCGTAGAGTGAGGCTTCTTGTCGCTCACTCTAGATTCTTTAGCGTAGAGTGAGGTTTCTTGTCGCTCGCTCTAGATTCTTTAGCGTAGAGTGTGGCTTCTTGTCGCTCGCTCTAGATTCTTTAGCGTAGAGTGAGGCTTCTTGTCGCTCGCTCTAGATTCTTTAGCGTAGAGTGAGGCTTCTTGTCGCTCGCTCTAGATTCTTTTAGCGTAGAGTGAGGCTTCTTGTCGCTCGCTCTAGATTCTTTAGCGTAGAGTGAGTTTCTTGTCGCTCGCTCTAGATTCTTTAGCGTAGAGTGAGGCTTCTTGTCGCTCGCTCTAGATTCTTTTGACTATAGAAACTTTTAAAAACCAAATAAATATATTTCTTTTGGAGAATTCTTCTACCAAACAAGATGAATGAGGTTAGTCATTGTCCCATTGCAATAAAAATTCATTCAGAGGAATGATATTATTTTTTTCAGAGTTCATCAGAGGTGTCCCATACATTTAATAAACTTGAGGATATGTTCATCATCCCCTGTATTGCTCTGGGGGATCGCTGTGACAGTAAATCGTTTGTTGGGAGTAAATGCAACCATCAGCATCACCTTTGTATCCATAATTGAATATTTTACATTTTTATATGGGGACGGTTCTCTCCCTCGGCCACCAAGCAACGGTTTTTATTGCTTAGATGTGCTTTGAGGTACACCTACTCTTCATCTTGGGTGGCTAGTTTCAAGAAATTATCTCATTTATGCGAATTATACTGCAATAACAATTACTAAATTTCCACAGATTTTTTGTAAATATAGACGTGTTTTGTTATTAAATCTTGTTATTAAATTTTGTTATTATCTTAATCACTTTTATCATGATGAAAATTGTTGGAATAAATATTACCTATTTTGATTAAATCCTTCTATCATATTCAAATAAGCATTTTACCTTTTAATTACTTTTTCATCAATCATACTACACTACAGCACTATTTTGCGTAATTGTGTGTACCTTGTCTAATTAGTCTACTTAGTATTTGTAGAAATAAATTTTAATAAAGATAATTTCTTTTAAAATTATTATTAATTCTTAATATTAATTAATTAATTAATGTTCTTTATTCGAAGATTTTTTTAAAGATAATAAAATATTATATTTTTATAATAACATTTTTATTAAGAAAAATATATAATTATGTGTAATTTAATAGTATACATATATATGTATATTATATTATATTAAAACAAAAACGACAGCGTGACAAAACTAAAACCCAAGAAACGAGTTAAAGACATTGCATAAACATAATGTTAAGATACGTAATTCAGTCATTGATTAAAGTGTGAACAAAAAATCAAAAATATTTGATATTGTTCGTGTTGATTGTAATAATGTTACTATTTCATATCAATCTGCATATTTACAATGACTATAAATATATTCGTTCGAGTTTCTTTGTTTTTATAAAAATGTACCATATAGTCAATAATAATTGATCTGGATTTCTTTACTCTTAGTTTAGAAACTTTAAGGTTTGTATATATTGCTTTCATTTTTGCAATGCTGTCGATTGATATTTTGATATCAATTACTTTTATTTTGACTATATTAAAAATTTGTCGGCAATATGACAAAAGGACGAATACGTATTTTTCCTTTTTTCAGTTTGTATATCCAACTTTTTTGCAAAATTCGTATGTTTAGTCAAAATAACAAATTCGACATAAAGCACCAATCAATATCTGTAGCGATACTCAATTGGCAACTAATATTACAAACGCTGATAAAGTATGTTACTTTGAATCTTTAGAGAATGAAATCTCAATTTTGAAAAAAGATGTATTCGTCATTTTGCCAGATTGACGACGATGATTTAATCTATACATAAAACCATAAAATTTGGCATAATTTACTTTTATATTTTGAATATCATAAAGCATCGTTAATGCGGTTATTTTTTAAAAGGGAAAATTAGTTTTTGTGTAAATTTAAATCTGAAATGTTGGTGTAACGTTTAATTATGGAAATTAAAACATTGTATCAAAATAAAGATATCTTGTAATATCTAAATTGTTTGCTTTACATTTCAATTTACATTTAATCTCACGAATTTCTTGCTAAAACATAATTTTCTAGTCTCTCTTTCCGCTATTATTTTCTATTGTTAGGTACTGTTAAGTAGGACTATAAAAATAGTGTGTTTATTGATGAAAAACACCTTTTCATCAAGATTAACCCCTGAAAAAAAATTCTTTTAAAAGTTCCACTTGAGCACATTTAATTCCGAGCACATGAAAATGTCATTAATATAAAAATTTAGCTTTTTTATTGCGCTCTAGGCTGATTTATTAGCAGTCAGAAATAGGCCAATTCTCTCTAGCGTTAATGACTTGAGCTATAATTAGCATCTCTGAATATAATCGCTGACACTCTTGTTCATGGCTTGATGATGCTACCACAATGTTTAATATCAAAATATTTTTTATAAGATACGTTTCGTAGAAAACTCATAATCTGTAGAGGATAACTGAAGTCAAAAGTACTTCAAAAATCAAATAATATTTTTTAATCTCTATATTTTCAATTTAATTTTTAATTTATAAATCTTAAAACAATTTTTTTAAATCAAATTAAAAACAATTTTAAAAGGTTACTTATAATTAAAAAAAATATATCATAAAGAGAAGGAAAATATTATTTATTAGATATAGATTATATATTAATTCAGATTTGCACTTTACTTTCAACAAATAGGCACCTAAATAATTTTTAGAAATCTACTTTCCATTTTTTTGGATATCCCTATTACATTTTTTTGTAATATTTGTAATATTCCTAATACAAAGTCTAATTATTTTGATATATGTGTACTTATATTTTTAAGTTAAAAAAGTACAATATTTATTAAAAGCATGTTAAAATTAAAAAATAATGATTTAATCGTCCTTTTTGTCTAAAGTTACGTATAGGCAAGAATATAATTGGTGAATATAAACTTGAAAATCATGCTAGATTATATATATACTTCAAATTCTAATTCCGTATTTATTAGTATGATGTTGTAATTTTCAATGTCACATCTTCTAAATATTTTTAGTGCTATATTATCGCAACAAGTTTTAAACTTTAAGGAGACGACCTCCCCCTACAGAAGGAATTTGGATCTAAAAGTTATATGAATACAAAAGAGGTACCACGGGAAAGAGCACCGAAAAATCAAAATTTTGTTGAAAAATGATAACTTTTTACGAATCTTATTATAACTATTTAAATTAAAAAATAAAGGAATAATATGAATAAATGAAATTTTGACTTCAATGTAATCGTAAATTTCAAATTCTTACATATTTAAAAAAAATTATGACAATTATTTATTAGATAGTTTATACAGATTCAATTTTATTTATACGTGATTAGTAATATAATAAAATATTATAATGGAATTTCATTTTCCGGGATTTTTGAGCTTCAATAGTCTCTTTAGTTGTTTCAGTAAAACAAAGTATTATTTAATATAATTTTAAAAATCACAAGAATGTATATACGACATACTATATACATGTGCACTATAATAGCCATCCCTCATGAAAGAAAAAATAATAATTAGAAGTTAACAAAATATCTTATAAAACTTCGATAGAAAACCTATTACAAAATGTTAATTTTTATTGGATTAAACCAAAGATAATAGATTAGGGACTAAATTATAAGCATACTTTGGAATGAATTTTGAATATGATAATACTGTTGTTTTATTTGTATTCCTCATAACTAAATATTACGAGGAAATATTTTTTTATATTCTTAATTTTTGTATCCTTAATTGTATCCTTCATTGTTGTGTTTTCTTGAAGAATTACATCATTGCATTTAAAAATTAACGATATACATATATTTCATTAGATGCATGTTTCCTCATTTATTTTTCCTCAATTTATTACAATTTATCTTCAGAATATTTCTTTATCTGTATATATCGTTACCATAATAATAATAATAGTTTATTTGTGGGTTCAAAAATAAAAATCATATACAAGTAGTATGTAAAACATCGGCAATAACCTTCCAGAAACTACTAATAATAGCTCATTTAACCATTTACCTGAGCACAGTATTAATCTTTATTTTGTAGTCAATAGGTATATAAAAACACGGGAAAGATAAGCTAAAATGTGTACATAAATTAAATTATTATATATCCGCTTAAAATTCTCAAACACGCCAGCAATTCCTAAATATAAATTTCTTTCATATTAAAACCCCTCTTTATTAAATTCCCAGCTAAACTTATAATTTACTATACTTAATACATAACAAGATTTATTACAGAGATATTTTGAGATTTCACATTGAATTTATTGTCTGAATAAAGGGTTACTCGTAGATATGTACTTATGTTTTTCAATACGCAAAGTTCTGCACGTTGTTTGAAAATAAATAAATGTAAAAATAGATCAGGATTAATCTTCGATTTGGTCAGCTCGGTTAAAATCAAATTCCTCAAACTCTGTGCATTTATAAAATAAATGTAAGTAGGTATGCAGCAACTGTTCAACAATAAATTAAATTCAAATACATATATATATAGGTGTGTGTGTTTGTACATATGTATATATAAATAGACACTAAACTAGATAAAGTTAATAAAAAATATTTCTGAAGCTCTTGATTGAAATTCGAGTCAGGTCGCACCACCCACGTTGATTTCTTCATTGAATTCGTGAATTACAGTCTAACAAACACACCCCCGCATTGCACCTCACTGGCGATACTGTCAATACGAAAGATGTAAGAAAGAGAAAACCGACCTGAGTAGGATTTTGAATCAATTGCCTCCTAACTAACCTGATAATCCCTCAATCTTTCTCCTCGTCAGGCAGAATTACGCTGATACAACTGACGCAAACGCAGCCATCATCGCGTCATATCTTACTTTCATTTGACTTGAGCACAACGCACCACAAAAAGTAAGAAATGGGGTTGACTTCTTGGATTATTATTAGCTCAGGTTTTGCCGCATGTAGCGAGCAATAAGTGGGTTATGTGTGAGAGGAAAAAGCGAATATATTAACGTTGATGTCAACAAAATGTTCAACTTGCTTAATGTTTATATGCATGTTAAGAGGCAGAAGGTGAGGAGTTACCTTTGAGTAACTTTCTACTTTCTCTCCTTCCTTCCCGCTTACTAACCATGCTTTTAATATCTCTGGTAGAAGAACCACATCTGAGCGGCTATGACTCTAAACGCTGCCAAAATATCACATTGATTGTTACCCGGCTTACAGCTGAGGATAATATGTGAATATATACGATGTGTATATATACATACTTTCGCTCGATAATTGTATTTCAATAAATAAATCAGATCGTAAATCCAATCATTGCAGCAGGCCTCTTCAAATATAGATAGTCGTTCAGGGGCTTATCTGTAAGAGGTTATTTTTATCTTTTGTGATATCAAAATTTGTTGAATTTATCATTTACGCTCTGTACATATTTTAACCTTAAAAGTTTACATAAAATCTTGAATCAGATCATGTGTTGTTAACGTTTTAAAAATGTATGATCCAAAAGCTTCTATTATTTTCAATTAATACATTTCGTTAATAAATTAGTACCTATAATGCTTATAATCAAATAGAACAGTTACAGGAAACATATGCAGAACAGTAAATATTGAAGCTTATGTCACATAACAAATATACCTTGCATATATGCATTATATATTTTTTTATATCCATTTCAACTTAGAATAGATTGAGCTATTTCTCTCTTAATACAGCCAATTTTAACTTTCAGTTCGCGACACACCCTAATTAATTACTTGTTTATTATTTTAATACCCTATTTATAGAAGCATAAATACACATATTGTAATCACAGTGTAATTTGTCCATTTATACTTCAAATACAACAGGTTGTGTTAATGCATCGTAAATCCCTTTGGAAGATAGTTGGCGTTTTATACATTGTTTATTTATAATACATTAAATGTGTATTGTACCGAAAATGTTTATTTTGCTAAATAAATTAGAGTTTTTCGGGATCAATTATAATAAAATATTATAGCTGTCTATTCATTATTTAAGATTTAGCTAACAGCCAACGCTAAAATTATTTCACAAAAGATAATGAACTAGAAAGTGTTTCATTTAAATAAATTTACCTTTAAATTCATAATAGATGTATTGTGACAATATTCCTTTCTTTAAATACTCAAAATACATATATATGTAGATACATACAAGTTTACGTCAGTGTAAAGTATATAAAAACCCTATGTATGTATAATATATGCATAAGAAATATTTATATATACAGGATGGTCAAAACAATCCAACTTGCCATTTTTATGAAACCACGAGTAATTAAAAAAAATTGTATTGTATGGAAAATGTACCGAATTTTGTACGAAATTATATGAATTAAAATTTTTAGAGATGTTACTGGTCCCAAAATATTCGAGTTTATTTTGTAAATATTAAATTAATAAATATAATTAGTCAAAGAAATTTCAATTATTTTTTTTTAATTTTGACATTTGACGGTTATAAATGGACCAGTATCTAAATAATTATATGTAATAATAATACACACAAAACAAATGTAGATTTGTTTTACAAATATTTAATTAAACGTTAATTAAAACAACAAATTAACTTATAAAGCGATGACCATTTACAGATAATGTAATATATATCAGGCTAGCACTAAATATAGGGAGACGACTCTATTCTGTATAAACGGAATTTTGAACAAACGGTCGGAAAAAGACGAAAGTGGTTCCACAAGAAAAAGCGTATGAAAATTAGCACTTTTTAACAATTTCTAAAAAATAATATTTTCAATATATAACTTAATTGGAAACCAAGATTACACTCTAAGTTGATAGAAAAATAAACATTACTTTGAAAAATCGGTGCATGTAAGACAAAAATAGAACTATTTCATTTAGTCCCCATGTCAAAGCGTTTGAAATTGTTGTGTACATTAGAAATTAAATCTTCGCACCATATAAAACTATGTGTGTAAATCACGCAAACTATTTACCAACCTTCTGGAGACAGCCGAGAATGAATTAATGCTCACGAACTGTTAAATTATCTCCTATAAGAACATTTAGTGTTATTACCTTGAGAAGGGGTACTTTGTTCTGAAGTACACACTGTTAGGCCACTACAATTACCGTAAATTTAAGTTATTTGTGTTTTCCGATCGGAAGATAATAACGATAAATCGAAACTTAATTTCGCTCATTTTATTGTCCTGGATCATGCATATTATATTACCAAATAACTTTAAAAGCTTTGATAATCTTGAATAATATATACTGAACTGTTTATAATGATACATTATTATACCCGATATAGTCAAAAATAGATCTAATTTGTATTCGATTTTTGTCATTATTCACCAATTTCAAGCTATTACAATTATATAAAGTAATTCGAGATTTTATATTCGCTACAATATTATTAAAACTGGAACATGCATACGAAAACATTAAATCATCTTTATAATTGTATAAAATGTGTCATGCGCATGACCTGCTTTTCAATCATTTTTCTTTTAATTAAAAAATAACAAGTGTTTAATGCTTCTACAAACATTATAATATATGCGTTATCTATGTAATTTGTATTCAATGTATTCAATTTGTAATTTTTTGTTAAGCAAGTAATTTGAATTTTAAGGTTTCGTCAAATACTACTAATACTAAAATATACAAAGCCAAACTATTTCGAATTGAAATTCTCTCTAAATACATGTGAAATGTGATAAAGAGAGAGTTTCCACGTATCTGGATTATATATATAAGAAAAACAAACACAATTTCTGCAGATACTTCATTAGTCTATTGCAG
>JAYRBW010149288.1:0-14455 GCA_036023295.1 Invenusta paracnida | reverse complement strand
AAGAAAAATTATCTAATCTTATCATTGATTATTCCCAAGAAAATATGTTTATCGATCATTGATTATTCCCAAGAAAATATGTTTATCTGTCATTGATTATTCCCAAGAAAAATTATCTAATTTTATCATTGATTAACTAAATAACTATAAGATATAGACGAAACATCTTGTAGCATATCAGCTACAATCATTAACAACACATTACCATTATATATCGTAACAATATCAGCACATTTACGCTATCTGAAATGGAAACATATGCATGACAGCAAACAATTTAAAACAATTTTGTCAATATTTTACTTGGCATAATCTTATGGGATTTAAAGTTTCTTAATATTCAATAACATACATAGTTTAAATATACATTTTAATATTTTTCAGACATGTCTATATGAAGTATACATGAACTATATTTTAGGCATGCCTATGAAATGCTTGAATATAATAAATAAATATATGTACTAGTTAGTCAGTCTTTTGTGCTAGTCGAGTGGCTAAGGTCTTGGGAAAATGATCTTGTCAAATAATCATTGTCGTCTAACTGTATAAATTTTAAATTCTAAATATTCAAATAATTGAGAGAATTTGTATTGGATTATAATCTAAAATTATTCCACAATTTAAGTTTACTAAGTTGAGGGTAATATTGTTACAAATAAGAGCTTTTAAAATAATTACAACTCTTCATTGCGAAACCGAAATTAAAATGTCGAACTTTTGTTTTTACTTTTACATCAAGGTAAACACATTTTAAATTTAGAGCAATTTTGGCTTCCATTTTATTACTATGCTGTTTGTTAAACATATAGTAACAATCAAATAAACAACAAATATTTTGGTTTATTGTATAGAAATAATTTAAAATATTTAAATTATAGTTATTATTTTATTATTAATTGATTCTGATGTTGACTATAATTATGCAATTCAAAAGCCTATACAAACAACTACTTTTTTAAATACATGTAAATACCTACATAAATATTCGCAGTACTTAAACAAGATTATTCAAATTGTTAATTTTCAAGCATACAATATCACTTAGTTTTTTTATTCATTAGTAATTTCAGGACGTTGTCACGTAGTGTTTTCCCTTCTTGATCAAGCTTTCTTTAATCTGTAAGTTGCCAATAAGATAGTCGCGACCACAATTCCTTGTGACGCAATAACCACATCGCAGGCAACTGCAAAAGCATCTGATTCGACAGAAATATTAATTGCAGGTAGAATCTATAATGCGATGGAAAAGAACAGTTTAATAAAAATTGTGATCAAGCAAATCAGGTAATTTCACGCATTTTCCACATCGGTGGCACTTCTTAAAGTAGAACCAAGTTTTCTGTCTTGAAAAACCAAAGTTCCAAACAGCAAGATAATTGCAGGAATTGTCATGCCAAACAACACCGAATTTCCTGACATAAGCCAGCATACCTCGACACTCATATACTCGATTCGATACTCACCGAGACAGTCACAGAAACTGCTGACAACGCACAGAACAGAGCAAGAATGGGAGGAGTGTACGAGCAGGCACATATAATTCGAAACATGGTCATATTAAGATCGATTTCTTTGGAGTTTGAAACAGGAGCGATAACTCCAAACGTAATTGACGCTCACCACTCCATGTGAAAGCGCATAAAACCATGAAATGCGTGAGCAGGGATCCTATATGACAGTCAATCACACCCAGTCGTGGTTTTTGAAGAATGTAGAAACATTAGTCGAGGATATAGTACATTAAGAGAAAGAAAGAGACTTTCAATAAGCAAAAACTGAGAAGAGAAAAATATTATTTAGCTGTTAAATATATTACTATTGCAAAATAAAAGAAACATGAAAATAGTAACGAATATTTTGTAAACGAAATTGTTTTCAGAAAGTTTATTGAGTAGGAAATATGTTTGAGTTGCATTAATATCTTCAATAATGACATTGCTAGTCACATTAGTTGACATTGGGTCACTGGTCTCTTGTTTGCAGTTCACCAAGTACATAATATTTTTGGAGAAATTGAATTTTGTTGATTTGGATTCGTATTGAAATGCAGATTGAAATTGAGGAATGAGGGAAGCCACATTCGAATGGTAATGAGGGAAAACTTTCCAGCAGCGCGTAACACACAGTGTAAAAAATGTGATTTGAAATTTTTCAAGAATTAGTTAATATAGCAAATATATTTGAACAACTTTATTTTGGGGGAAGTCTCGGAAAGTTATTTTACTCCATTTGTTCATTCAAAAATCACAGCTAAAATGCGGGAGGGCTCCTCAGTATGTATTTAGGGTTTAGTATAGAGCAAGGAGCTTTTTTGTTTCTCTATAACATATATTTTAATAAAACAATTATATTATAATGCCAATAATTTCAATTTAGAAAACTGTTATACAAAGAAATTTTATGTTAAACTGTGAAATGGTTTTTAGTATAAATGTGCAACATAATAAACACATTAAATTTTACACCATAAAATGTAGAATATAAAGCTGTGTCTTGACAAGGAATTATTTTCGACGAATTGGTTAACGAACAGCGAATTTATTTTTACAGTTTATACACATTTAAGTTACAATTTGAGTGCATATAAGAACAGCATAAAAAGGAAAATACTTATAAACAAATTAATTTTAATTACCACTACATAAAAATATATGTCATATTTAACAGTAAATTAAACATTGACAGAAAAACATAGAAAATACTATTTTTAATTATAGATTTTCAAAATAGATATTCGCAAAATGTAGAATGTGCACTAACCACCATCACAGCTTTTAAATAATCGAAGGTGTGAACCTGGAGAAGGAGAAATTAT
Organism: Invenusta paracnida; assembly: GCA_036023295.1. NCBI lineage: Eukaryota > Metazoa > Platyhelminthes > Proseriata > Coelogynoporidae > Invenusta > Invenusta paracnida. The sequence continues at coordinate 11,637 of JAYRBW010149288.1, read as the reverse complement.
ACTAGGGAGAAATTTCAGTCTCAGTACAAGAAAGTTAAATATAAATTATTCAAAAATAAGTATACATACAAATAAACAATATAATATGTATTGTTTGTAAAATAATAGTTTGAGATTACTCTTTTAGATCATAGAGTAAAAAATGTGGAGCAACCACTCTTACTAAATATGTGTACAGTATAATACTACTACCGCTTTAATAAAAGTAATTATTGAAATTATTTTATGTTAAAGTTAATATATTGTGATTATAAAGTAAAGAGGTTATAACAGCTAAGATATATTATGTAATAACACATACGAAATGTTATTCTAAACAATAACATTTTATCAAATAAGAATTAGGGGTGTCTAAATTTAATTAAACTGGATTTTTATTCGAAGTTGTTGATTCACAATTTTTTACATTATAAATTGAAATAAATTTATTATCTTTCGATAACATTTCTAAATATGAATTTTACATAATAAATAAAGGTAGATTCTCTATATTAATGCTCAATGATGTAGACATAATATTTTATCTTATATACCTTCTGTATTGTTTTTACAATAACTGTTTCTGAGAAAATAGATACATACATTTTTATTCTTTAATTCCATTTCGCTTAATTTCAGATGCATCCAGAACAACAAACTATACAACTTTCTGTGTTGACATCGTCGACTCCTGTATCGAAGAAGTCGATGGTTATCTTCGGGAACCAATTTGCGGGGTTCTTGGAAACGGTTCTCAAATTATTACAATCATCAAACAAAGATTTCCAATCAATAATGAACATTTTCAATGATATATGTTCATTCAAGCTATTGCGAGCTTTCATTAAAGACGTTTTACCGCAAAACAAATCAATAGAGTTTCTGAGAACTATCCCTTTCGACCCTTTAAACTTACGGATGTGTTTCATTGAACGACCATCCTTTAGATTTCTAGAGATTTCGGTGAATTCCACCAACTCTATTTTGTCTTATAAGTGTCGTGTGACACATCGGAAGAAATGTGACTTTTTTATTTGAAGAATGTATTCTGTGCTTATACAGTCGATACAACGTGTGCTAAAGGTTCTCAAATTATTACAATCATCAAACAAAAATTTCAAATTAATAATGAAAATTTTCAATGATATATGTTCATTCAAGCATTTGCATGAAAAGTATACTACTATTACTAAAAAGTAGTTGTTTGTAATATTGGTACCAATATAGGCTTTTGAATTGTATAATTTTAGACGACATTAGAATCAATAAAATAATAACTATAAATTTTATGAATTATTTTAATACAATAAACTAAAATATGTTTTGTTAATTTGTTTGTTACTATAAGTTTAACAAACAGTATAGTAATAAAATGGAAGTCAAAAAATGTCTCCATATTTCTCATTTTTGTTTTAACTTAATATAAGAACTCAAGTAGCCAATGTCATTTCGTTAACACAGAAAATTAACAAAACTAATTTATTTTTATGAAAATATAAATCGTAAGGATCTATAAAAGAATCCATCAATTCGAAGAAGTATGTTCGGGGTTAAAAATAAAGATCCTTTCCAGATATTTAATTACCACAATATAAAATATTAGTAAAAAGATTACACTAAATATTTTTAAATCTATTTTTCTATAATATAGCTTTTCCCATTCTTGATAATAGTTTAAAGATTCATTTCTAAATTTAGTAATTTCGTTTCAACACAATTTTGAAAATAATAAACTCGTCTTCACGAAAAGGTAATTCTATTAAACAGATGTACAATAGTAAGTTCTATTTAATTATTTATACAATTGTAAATTCACCTTATCAAAAATAAACTTCGTTATCACAAAAAATATATTCATTACATTAAAAAAAGAATTAATATTTTCTAATCATATTAAGTATAGTTATATAAAAACTAAATACAACAAGTCAACAATTGAGTATATATTAACTCTTTATGATTTTCCAGCCAGAAATGCAGGCATGTAACTTAAAACTCGAGCACACCAATTGTGACATTTCTGGGCAATTATGGTTTTGATAGCATCATGACCAACTCGTAAAAGTATTCTGAAACGCCATGCATCTAAAGTTAATGCCTCGTCGTGTCGATGTCCTTCGATAACCATAAGTTCATTTTGATTTTCTACCTTTTATCGTTTGAGTGCAGCTTTAAAGCAAGAGTGCGCCTGCTCCACCAGATTCAAAATGGACTGTGTGGAGGCAACATATTATGGAGATTCCCTCGAACAAGCATCTTTTCTTAGTGAATATTCATTCTCAAATGATGTGTGCATCATCATATATTATGTGAACTTGTTCGTTTTCAGGACTATTTGGTCTATTAGCTCATTCAGAAATTGCCGGAATGTCTATCTAGTGGCAGTGGCAGTGTAAGCTTAATCGATGATGAATAAGGCAAGTATTTTGGTTTATAGCGAGTGTTGGATTGACATTTCGCCCTCTATTTCCTGCAATCTGTCGACGTATGGGTCTTCTCCTAGGATCACGGCCTCTTGTGCATACGTTGAACGTATATGTTGTAGCCACATTCGTCAATATATACGATATTGTCCTGCGCTCCCAGATAGGTAAACCATTATGCATACTCGCGTCGTAGTTCGAGACTTCGGGGTGTATTGCGTGCAAACGGGACATCCGCTTCTTTTCCAGCCGTCTTCATTGTTATTAGTAAACCGTCTAATATTCTTGAAACTGTTTGAACACATACAGGCGGAGAGTCTGAAAGTTGCCTACAGATTTCTTCGTTGATATATTTCAACGTTGAAAATAGATTATTTGCAACATGTTACTCAACAATATCTCTCATTTCTTGGTTTACTTGTCCTCCAGTAGAGATACTATCTTCTCGACATTGTTGAATATATACTCACGAATTACAGAGCGTGCAGTCTCTCTGTTGATACCAAGAGTATTTGATAAAACGATATAATCTTGGTCTTCGGAATTGAATGATTTTTGTTAATATTCTACGATCTCTATTACATTTATGCCTTATATATACATCTTTTTATAATTATAATTTATATATACTTACATAACTGTTGACTTTTTGTATATAATTCTTATATAATTATGTCAGTAATATTGTTTTTGTATATATTTTTTGTGATAATGATTTTTTTTATGAACGTGAATTTACAATTGCATAAAAAATTAAATAGAGCTTACTATTGTACATCTGTTTAATAGAATTACCTTTTCGGGAAGACAAATTTATTATTCTCAAAATTGTGTTAAAGCGAACTTAATAAATTTAAAAATGAATCATTAAACTGTTATCAAGAATGTGATTAGCTATAATATGTGAATGAGTTAACATAATATACTTTATAAACATCGATTGACTAATTGAACAAATGATGTAACAATTTTTAGAATAAGTTTGTAATAAAAATATAATTGCTTTGTATATTTTTAATTACCACGATATAAAAGACTAGTAAGAATACAATATCGATATATTTTTAAATATTAATTTTTCTATAATAATTTATAATTTAGTTAGGATATAATTAACTTTTTGAAATATAATATATACTGACGACGATCGCAAAATTCGCAAAATTATTATTCAAATATTTTATATTTTCATTTTATATGTTTAGTGGTCGCCTAAAATACGACGTTTCGAAATCTATTAAAAATTAAATTTATATGAATAATTGACAAAATCAATTGAATGTACCACATAAGTGTTTATTTTGCCGATTAAAATTAAGTCAGGGAATCTGTAGAAGAACTCACACATATATTATTAGCAAAACAATTATTGCGGGAAAAACAAAAATTCAAAGCTGTCTCAAAAAATTAATTAAGAAAATCAGCAGACAAAATTCCAATTAAAAGCTATAATTAACTAAATTGTAGTTAATTTAATATCAAAATTACAATAATAATTAACTTTTAATTTAATTAGTAATACTATTATTTTCTAATATGGTATTTAATTAATAATATGCCACTTTTATAAGCATACATTTATTTGAAGAACAATATCTCGTTTATTACCATGATTATTTTATAAAAAGTGATAACTATCTGTATGACAAGTTTACAAAAAATAATAGTCATATACATTTGATAACAATTATTTAAATAATTTTGTGTATTATTTATGTTCTTAAGCTAATATATAGTGTTCTTAATAATTACAACGAGTCACCACATTATACATAAAGTTAAAAGTGATAAAGAACAGATTGTATGTATAGCTAGGAAACTTATCTAGAGTAGACATTTGCTATTTTTATTATTGGATAATACACAATTATTTTTGCGTATGGAATATATATGTCATCTTAAACAACAAAAGAATAACATTCCTTCGTTTTGATTAAATAGAGATTAAAATCCTTTAAAATTATATCGTTTGAATAAATTTCCATAAAATTGAGCACAAAATCAAGATTGAAAATATCGCTCATTCATGATAGCATGATTAGTTTTCATTTGATCCTTTTATCCCTGAAATACCAACTTGACTGTTGCCCTTTTCTATTTATAAATGTCACTTCGGGATAAGCTGTGTGAGGTAAATCCGATTTGTATGCTAAAATTAAATAATATTTCAAAGAATACACATCTACAAAAAATGCTATGAAAATGTGTGCATTTGTGCGAAAAAGTATGAAGTGTCTACTTGTAGTACATAATAACTATTGTGATGGTCAATAGTTCCAAATAGCATTAGTCTCTCCCCGCCGCTATGGACAGGTTTAACTTACGAGTATAATAAGGGAAAATTACATATTTCAAGCCTAGACAAAAGATATGACAAATCCAACTTCTGGAGATTTTTGCGCTAAATTTAGTTTTTTGTTAGCTACCTGAATAGCCTTCTAGTTTGTTCGATATAGCATCTTAGAGCATTAATTAGGTTACGTATTTTTTGACATCAAGTTAAATTATACATTATATATCATTGCGTAATTTAATGGAACACATTATATTTAAAACCTGTTACTAATCTTTTTCAGTTATAACGAAGGTTAGAAAAGTAATTTATTAAAACAAATTATTAAGATGTTTTTAAGATTATTATTAAGGTGTAAAAAATCGAACATTCCGAAAATACCTGTTAATTTAATGCAAATGTAACATGAAATGTGTATTTGTTCGTTTATTGCATAAATAAATCCCAAATAATAACAACTTTGAATAAATATAATGAATAATATGGCGATATCGATATAACTACAATTCCTCGTAAAGAATATATAGTAGATATAATTGTATAGTAGATATAAAGTCCCATTTCTAATTGCCATTAATGACATATAAGGAATAGCACGGAAATGGCCAGTATTATTTTATAAACCATGTTTGTTTGCCGCGTTGATGAGGTATTCTTTGAGATAGTACTATTGAGAGTTTCAGTTATGATTTCTTCAGTCGGGGAACTATCGACTTCCTGGCGACAATCTACCAGGTGCATTATGTTATTCAATACAATAAACTCAGTTGAGTTTGGTTCGTGTTTGAATTCCACGCGAAATAAAGGTGTGACTTCACTCATGTCTAGGTCGTAATGGCGAAATACTTTGAAGCAGCGGAGACTACAATTTGCAAAGCGTAGTACCTTTTCGTCAGTTATGTGTTCACTATCTGAATAGAAACTTTTGAGTTTTAAGCTTTTGTATTCATAAGAATTGCTATGCCCAGAAACAGGCTCCAAATGGTCCGATATTGACACATTGTTTACTTCAATATAGGAAAAGGCATATGTGTTACCAAAGATAATAGATTTTGCTCCAGCCTTATATGACTCAAATTGTTCATAGTGGGACTTTTTATTTTCATGAATCTGATAGAGAAAGAATCGTACTTCAATTGAAACATAGTTATATGCTTCAAGATAATACGAATCCTTTAAACTGCTTTTCTGTCCTATGTTTAACATTTCTTTTGCCTTCTCACATATGGGCTGAAAAATATTTAAAGCTATACATGGCTGAAGAATTAAATCAGATGGTCTGTCACTTGCTCGTATATAATATACAACCTTTGTAACTAGTTCTGGATTGACACATCTATTCAACTTCTCATGATAAACTTCATTTTTAAGACAGTTTGCCACTAAACAATACTCAACAACTCCATTTAAAACCAAAAGTGTATCATTAACACAATTCTGCCGGTAATCGTAGTAGTCGGAAGGGCTAACGAAAACAGGTTTCACTCGTCTAGTATCTAAAATCGTCAAGTAAGAATCCACCTCAAAATTAATGTCACTATCGTTAGTAGAGGGTCTGGAATCAACGACTTTTGGAGTACATTCTTGGCATTCCGAATTATCCTTATATGCGCAAAACATATTCTTGTAACCGTAAAAGTCACATTTCTTTTCTGGGGTTACTCGACACATGTAGTCCACTAGAGTGTTTGAGGAGTTCGTCAAAATCTTCGGAAATTCGGCATCTTTTAGATTAATAGAACACGTTTGAAAATTAGTATTAATAGCCCTCAAAATCTCGATCGAACTAGTCTTTGATAAAGCGTCCTTAAAGCTAGCACGCACCAGCTTATAGCTACATTCTTCATAAAATAGTTTCAATTTGGACTCAAAGTCTTTTTCTCGGGATTTTAAGTCTTTCTCCTGAGTGTAAAAGCACGCACGGAAATCTCTTAATACAACAAAGTTGGAGTTACCAGAGCATATGGCACAAAATTTATTCCGGTACAGCTTCCTTGTCGTTGGGTCATACGCATAATTCTGAAAGTCCGCATCGTAGTTGGTAGTATTCTGACATTTCTTAACAGCACCCTCAGTATTTGGTGGAGGATTGTCGCATCTTGACAAAACAAGAGTGTAAACCACTTCTCTATCATCGTTAACCATAGTATGACAATCATATGGCGAGTTGTAGTTTATAATGTCGGCCAACGCGCTTTGAACGTAATCATAGCAACAGTTTCCAAGAACCCCGCAAATTGGTTCCCGAAGACAGCCGTCAACTTCATCGATACAGGAGTCGACGATGTCAACCCCGAAAGTTGTATAGTTTGTTGTTTTGGATGCATCTGAAATTAAGCGAAATGAAATTATATAGTTCTCTAAAAGTAAACCATAAAGAAGACAATTTATTCTTTTATGAATTTTTCATTAGATTAAATAATTTGTCGTTGAATTAGATTTATGTAACATAAGACACATACAAAATGAATGCGAAAACTTCTAAAAGTATTATAATTATAACGGACAAAAATAATTCTTTCAATAATGAATGGCTCAAATGTATAATTCAACTAACTTTTTTCACACAATATTTTTTAATGACTAAGTAATATCATTGTATTTCTTTAAATTTTGCATAAATTAGTATCAAATAGTAAGTGCGAGTTGTTTTAATTTTATGTTAAATCATTGCATTAAAAGTATATGCAATAATTGGGAATGTTTATGCCTAAAACTACGATAGGTATTTATATCTAACAAGTAACATTTTATAATTTATTTAATATAATAGAATAATCAAAATATTACACGATAATTAAGAAATAAATTACTATTATTGTGATTTTATTTACATTGACGGCTGCCATTCATGTCTATCATTGCAAATGTTTTAGCATTGAAAATGCACGGAAGTGATAGATTTTTTCGGTTTATGGCTGTAGTAATCACTAAAAATCACTATATTCTTATTTGATCATATTCATAATTTTTATTTGTATATTAACTCTCAAACCTGTACATATATGTACTTTTATTGTTTTTAAACAGTACTAATATGCTTGAATATATATTTTAATTTTTATGCTTGGATCATTCATAAATGTATTGTTTCTGTTGTATCTATTTAGTTATGCAAAAAACAGATATTTATTATCATTATACTACTCACAAGCAGGGGTAGACGCGCAGTAGTACAAAAATAATATTTTTAGTTTTGGTCGAAATTACAAATAAATATAAGAAATGAAATCTATAATTGATTCGATGAATTTTGATATATATTTTTAAAATGTATACATACAAAACACATGAGTCGTTTCTCTATGTGCACTCTATGCCTAAAACTATATTACAACATTTAAAAAATATTATTTTAAATGCATTATTTTTACACTAAATAGTTACGGTAGTAAAATAATTGTATTCAAATGCATACAAAAATCCAGAGAAATAAAACTCTGACTATCAATACTCTACACAATCATCAAATGAATAAACTTGACCTGTTTCCCACTACTGATCAAAACAGAAATTGAAACTCAGGATTTCAGGCTTGATAAACGTGTTTAACCATTTTCGTGAAATTATTGTACACCCATAGACATTTGCACATTATATCAGATACAGGAGCTGTTACCAGTGAATTAATAATTATTACTTTGTGACGAACTGTAATTACTTGCGAATTATGGTAATTAAGAATGAAAAATTACAATTGAAATAGTTCTTATAGTAATGTAAATTCTGAATAATAATGGGAAAAACTACTTACTTGTATTCGGCTTAAAAATAGGAAAATAAGTTTCCTGAATTGCAGCTGTATCGACTGGAATAGAAAGAGTACTAATATTTAAAATCAGTGTAATATTAACTAAATAATATTTCTTAAAAAAATACAGTCAACAAAAATAAAAAATTCCTCAACAGTGACCTCATTTTGCCTTGTATCTACATAATTTGTATATACATATTAATAATAAATGTATGTAATAATACAAATTTATGTTGCTAGTTATCATCGATTAATTGTTTTATTAAATTAACTAATCCAATTTTAGAGCAGTTTTCACGAAAGGTTATATTTGGTTTGCTGCCTGTGTGAACTCGATTCATCTCGTTTAAACACGACAGAAGGTTATTTTTCATTTAATATAACCTATCGTGAAAACTCCACTAAAAATGTGATAAATGGTGTTCATTTAATCTTCTGCTACTGTAGCAAACCAAAATATAACCTATCAGGGTCACTGTGTTGTACACATTTTCATTTAATCTTCTAAATCACGAAATAACCTTTCCATGATCAGATCGAACTGCACTAAAGTTGAATAGAGCAATTAGCACCATCGCTGCCCGTGTGAACTCGATTAATCTCTCGGCGCTCAAATATAATCTCGTTTACATACAGCAGCTCTGGTACTAACTATAGTATATGTTTTATTTGTAATTTATATTTATTGTATTAACTGTAAAAATGTTGAGATTATAAATTAAATTAAAATATTGTTTCTAATTCGTGCTGCAATATGTAGCTCACCACATATTGTAATAATTATGATAAAGTAAAATTTCAATTTCATATAAGAAAAGTCTTTTTTTATGTAAAGAAAACTTCGTTTATAATTTTTTTCGTATTCAAAATATATAAAATAAACATTTGTGTAGAGTTTGTAATTAAATAAAAAATCGTAATACCTATATCTACTTATAAATAGTTATGTAACTTCTACTACACATAATTAAGAAACAGTAGTATATAAAATACAATAAAATGTTGGATATAATATGGATCAATCTATTAATTCAAATATTTTGAGTGTTTTATTCGATTGTTTATTATTGTGAACATGTAAAAATGTAAATTAAGGTTTATAACAATTCACATGTTTCACGTAAACAAAAGTTTCAATTGAAAAGGCACTCGTATAATAAATAATCATAACCATTTTCAATAGTATCTTAAGGAAATTGTTATCTTGTCGAATTCCTATCCTATTTGGAATGAATGAAATAAATATTTAAAAAATATATTTACCTATTCTGTTGCACTATTATTATAGCTTGAAGTTAGGAGAATAGAAAAGGGAGTTTATGGAGCTCATACTCTAAAAGCGTTAGGTTATAAATATTCACCAGCTAGCAATTCTTTTGCAACAGGAAGCATTGTATCTTTCATGATGGATAAATGCACTTACCAGTAAAACCAAAGAAGCTATCGTTATAGAGCCTCCAAAAATATATCATATTTAATGCAAATTTGTAATTGATGCAAAATTGATTTAAAAATGCACGTTGTAAATTTTGAATATTCGGTTCCGGAATTTTCGTTCCCGGAATATTTGGTCCCGGAATAATCGGTCCCTGTGTATTATGAATATTCGGTCCCAATGTATTATTAAACTTTGAAGTATAATATATTATATAAGTAAATAATATTGGCGATATCGTATTTTACGGTCCCAAACTCAATTTTTTTCGGGTTTTTGTGTAAACATGTATAGTTTCTTTGGCACTTTTTCGGTAGTTCCCCCACAATTTTTTTTTTCTAATTTTTCTATATTGTTATACTATCATGAAGAATAGTGAGATGCTTGATAATCGTGGTGTGGTTGCGACCGCCAGCTTTTTGTATTGTATGGGGTTACTTGTTAAACATCAAAAAAATAAATGTAATTAATAAGTAACCCCTATACTAATTTAATTACATTTATTTGACTATGATTTACTTATATGTAAATATATTTAAACTAGGTAAAAAATTGATGCGTAAATAATAAGGTATGTAAAATAAGAGTTGATGCGTTAACAATAAGGTATGTAAAATAAGAGTTAGAGAGGATGTTTAGGTTAAATTAGATATATTCGGGACCGAAGGTTACGCGCACCGTAAATTTTATTAACAGAGATCGTTCTATTTCAATAAAATGTATATAAATTAGGTATCTATAAAGTAGTATAAAATATTTATTGTAAATTATTTAACATACTTGTTTTATTATGTAAATAAGACTGCTTATATATTATTAAAAATGAATATATTTACTAAATATATAAACAATATTTATATATATATTTTTCGAGGTGGGTATATTTTAAAGTAAATTATTTTATTGAATAATATTATAAGTTATTCCATTCATTCAAAAATGTTACCAAAAACTTTCTATAATTTACTCAAATTACTCACCTAAATACATAGCTTATAAACATTGTAAAGTATCTTTACCTACATAGGAGGGAGTATTTTTTTAATAAATAGATACGTATATACATAAAAAACTTGATAGTTCAATATACAATGTACCTATCTAAGATTAGGAATTCTAAAAAATACAAATATAATAAATCAACTAAATTTGTCGAATGATTCAAATATACATTTGTCATTGAGATTTGTGTAGATATCAGTAACTATTACTGGTAACAAACATTTGTAAAATAAAATATGAATGTCACATAATTTGCATCCAAACAAACTGTATTAATTTATATAATACACTTTATTAGCGTCTAACTAAAATAAGTTACATCTAGATTACTAATAGTTGCATTATGTTTGTATTTTAGTGTCATATTTTATGAGATATGTTATTTTTAAATATGATAATTATGGGTACCTAATTCGAAACCATACTTGTCTATAACTAAACCTAATCATTCAGATTTTAATTTGTATTCGTATAATGTTTTGCTTACAATAAACCCAGATGAATTTTGATGACAAAAAAAATATTTTTTAATTAGAAGATTCATTCACCCAGAAAAATTCCAACTTGTTACTTATCCCATGTTTCAAACAGCTGATAGAAATGTAGCAAAGTGTTGAAGATAATGTGCGCAAACTCGTCATCGTAACCTATCCATGTACCTATCCATAATAATGGGGGATGCAAGCCTTGCAGGGAATTATCGAGGAATTGCACTTACATCTCTCGGAGCAAAAATCTACAACCGCATTCT
>JAYRBW010149277.1:0-14460 GCA_036023295.1 Invenusta paracnida | reverse complement strand
GCGCCACACAATCCCGCGCACTTTTAAATTTGAATTTGGCGCAAAATTTTGTTGCCATGGAGTCTTATTGCCAGGGGGGTCTTTGTTCTCGGGGACGGGGGCAAGGGGGTGGGTGGCCTCGAAAGCCACCTCCCCTACTACCGGGGGGGAGGGTGGCTTCGATATCTACCTTCCCTACTACTGTTATAGATATTTTTAAGAATTATGAATTTAGAAATATATACAGTGAACGAATTTATACAATTTCTTGTGCTAAAAAGACAACCATAGTTGACTTTAAAAAAATTGGAAAGATAAAGTATCTATTAATAGCTATTTATTGCTAATAGCTAACAACTATTTGTACTTAGTTGTATTCGTCATATTTATACGCTTAATGCTTCTCAATATTATCCATCTTTATGTACCCAGATTTTCATTGTGGATATTTTACTGTCTTATAAACGCTTTATAATTATAATTATAATATTACTCGTACATAAATGCATATTAACTTTATTAAACATTTTAAATCTAATCGTGAATATACATTACATAAGAAAATATAATAAAAAAGAATTCGTAAATGTAAAAAAAAGAATATTTAGGTTAGTCTAATTGTTTCCATTTCTATTAGCAAAATGTGATAAGATATATTTCATTAGTATGTCTCACCATAAGAACCCAATGTTTGTTATCATTGTCTCCGGGTTCAAGAAATGGCGCCAATAAGAAGTCCTTCTCCTTCCAAGACAACCAAACCTGTTTGAAGCGATCGATTTTGTCTCGTGGACCAAGAAGAATTCCCTCCATGACAAAGGGGCTCACACACTCCACTTTGCCCTCCATATTCTAGATGAACAATAAAAAAATTACTAAGGACATCTGTAGACTTTGTATAAGCTCTTTAAAAATGTGGTATCTAATTTAATCTAGTCTAGATTTGACTAATTAGATTACTTGCTTGGATGTTTTAATATCAATTTATAAGATTAAAATACAAAATATATGTACATATATAAAAATAGCATAAGTTATAATCGACATTAATAAGAATGGATAGACATAAGATTAAAGTTAAATAAAAATTCAATATAACCAATTTTGTTATGTAAAATAGAACGACACAAATTAAGCTTTGAGAATCAAAAAAGGTTGCGGTTTCTTATGATGTAAACGAACAAAAACAAACATTAATTCCACTACCGGTCAGTGCTGGAACATTAGCTAACATTAAGAAAAAATCGCCTCTAAAAATATTCAAACTGCTACATTTGGGGCTCGTTACTCGAAACTATCATAAGTTCTATAATACAGTTCCGTTACTCGGCACTATATTATCTTCCAGAGATAAGATAAACAAAAGATATGACGATTCTCGAAAAATTGCGTTACTCGAAACTGTCATAAACATATCAAGTTAGATTTTAAAATAGAACATCAACTGTGTAATATTTATGACTGCCTCTATACCCCGTCACATAAAACTAAATATTTATATTTATATTAAATATTTAGAAAATTTCTATTTATCCATAGATCATATTTTAATTAAATTATTTCGACGAAATCTACATTTTATTAATAATTACGAATAATGCTAAATTAATGATAATTAATGTATAAATAGTTCTAGTTATTTGAAGCGTATAAATACGATAATTTTTATATTTAATATCCAAGAAAATAAAAAAATAAAAAATATCACAATTTTTTAATAGTAATTGTTTTATTAATAAAATAAGAAATATTCTTACATTACATTATGTAGGTACAAGTATTTATACTTACTTTTGAAAAATCTTCAAACTCTTTAAAATAAGCCAAAATATGAAATGAATATATCTTAAACCAAACGTGTAAATTATGTACAAAGATTAATATGTATATTTACAAAAACAAGATATTGTAAGAAGACGCATATTGTTTCAAGATAATATTAGAACTCATCGCGCTAATAATTATGCGCTGAGCTCTTTCCTAAGTAGGTATTGTGTTATGATAGTTTCAATTAACGCAATTTGAAAAAAATGTATTATCACTGTGCTAAGTTATGCTTATTATTATGATAGCAAGGCAGGACCAAGTGTATGAATCTCAAATGTATATCCTTAAAATAATCAACTTCCGCAGTTATCTGTGAACTTCACTGGCTCCCTCTATACAAAAATAATTGTGTTTAAAATGTGTCCATTAATGTATTTATAGTCCTACTACTGGTTATATACGTAGTTCATAAAGATTAGTCTATTGTAATAGCCTTATTAGCCTTATAATACGATTTCAACTTGAAATCTGTTCAACTCCAAAGTACTATTTGTAGTTCCGTAATAGTAGAACCCATGTTAAGGAATTAAATTTCAAAGAAATTACATCTCTTTTTAATTTTAAAGAAGTCAAGCGAGCTTATAAATTTGAACTTTTCCACTAATTTCGATTATTATTCATTTCTTTTAGCACTTCCTGCTATTCCTTTCAATACTAATTCATTAAAAAAGTTGATTAATTTTTATGTTTTCTATCTTATACTAAACCACAATATTGATGTGAGCTTCACGAGTTAAGAATACATTTAATAAATTTACATTTTATAAATAATATAACGCTTTAACAAGATGCACCATCAGAAGTAAAAATGTGACTGTTAATTATAGTTTTATTCAGGCAACTATGATAATAAGTTTTATGAGATGAAAACTATTATGAATAATTAGGTAACAAATAAATAATAAAAACTGTTTACAAGTAACTATTGCATAAAAAAGTATAAAATAAAACTAACTGTAGTAAAATAAGAACATGTACGCAATCAAATGATAGAAAATGTGACTTACGAATTCCTTCGGCAAACAATGGATATACGAGCTGACAACAGAGTCCGACAAATCTTGACCTAGCTGCAGTGCAAGCACCTCCGATTGGTTTACTTTAAAAGGACCGAAAACAAAGGCCAATTCGTCATTTTCATCGGGACACTTGGTTCTGCCTTTGGTTGTGGCTTAAAAACAAAAAGTGAGCAGTCGAAAGGGTCAGTTAACCCCAAGCTTGGAACAATTGAAATATCGTATTATTTTAAGGAAAACACCCAACTGAACCTATATTGATCCATGATTTAAACTATAAAATAGTAAATACCTAATTTTAAATATTTTCAAATAATTCTTTCTCAAAATACAGCATAAAAAATTGTTGTGTATAGTATATTCATTTGTATATAATCAAGTAGGTACCTTTGTCAAAACAGGACAATGGGTATGCGTGTGACAGCAATTTTCCTCGATATAGTAACTGGCATAGATTATTTTTACATAGTTTACCGATTCGAAAGGGTTTTTTGAAAGTTAAATTTTTAAAATAGGCCCAGTCGCCAACACTCCATGTAACCCCTTTCTTTGTGGAGTTATTCAGTGTAAAGTTAACAGCATCACCGACATTCTTGTTATTAGCAGGTTCTTTGCAAATTTCATCATCAGAGTCTGGAAGACATTGGAATAATAACATTAATTATAATACAATGAAAGCTAACTAGTGATCAGAGTTGTGGATTTTTAGTTTGTAAAAAATACTCCGCATAGGAAATATTCTGTGATTATTAGTAGTGCTTCAAATGAACAAAAAGTAAAACGAGTATATAATTCTAATAAGAATATAATAAACAATATATTTTGGACATACATATACACTGTGCGCCAAAATAAAAGAATCGGTATACTTAATAGCAACATAAATCTTAGAGAAATGCAAATAGGCGATTTACTTAAAATATCGCTAACTAATCAAGTATTTCACAAATTAAATAGAATGCAAAAATGTTCCTCAGAAAATCAATATTTAGACATATTTATTGACTAGTTGACCTACCATTACTGATTTCATGTTGTAAAAGTTAACGATTGCCATCCTTTTCTACATGTAATATATGTATTATGAATATATACTATATAGCAAAAAAATAACTAAAGTATTTCATTTTCAATTATAACAAGTTTCAATTATTTGAAACGAGTTAATACAGACAACTAAAAGAAAATTAGATCAAATGGTTAAATCAAATCAATTCATCAGAAAAATAAACTAAACACAAAAAATTATAATGAAAAGATTCCAGATGACTGTAAATGAATATCGCATCATCAATATTTATGTACATATTATATATAATATATATAATGTCATTCAAAAAATTTCAAATTATATTACTCTTTAAAGAGTAATTGTAAAGTACATTGGGCAAAATTTGTTTTACTTAAAAATTCACCTGAAATAATAACTATATCTTTAGCTGTAGTAGAGTTTTTCTTTCTTGTTACCGATAAATGGCACCTTTTCTTCATTTTTGGTTCTCCTAAAATAAAATAAAATAATGGTTTTAGTTAAAAGTATCAAGTAATCATAATTGCCGTTGTTGGTTAAATATAACATTAATAATATCTAAGTGATTCTAACAGCAGAATGAAATTAAATTTACGATTGTTTGTTTTTGAAGTAAATATTATTATGCACGATAAACATTTGTAAAAAAAACTAAATCATAATTACAAAGAATCTGAAAAGTATTTGAATGTAACATGCTATAAGACATATTTTGACTCCAAAAAGTATTAATAAAAAACAATAATATTAATGAAAATGAAATAAACTAAACCTCTAAAATTTCTATAAACATTTCTTACTCTTAATATATATATATAATTTTCAATCTTACAATAACATATTTTTAAATCCACATCTCATAAAAATCTGGTGACAACCCCTTAAAAAGTATTTTACTTATTGGATACTGCATTCATAAAATTTCTCACAAATGAAAGTAAAATGTATGACACATCCATGTAACTATATTAGTCACTTTTATAAATCATAAGTTAAAATCATGTAGTACAACAGTAAAGTTATTATAAATGTTCGATTAGGTAACCATATATACACTATGTCAGCAATACAAATATTTTATTTCTAATGTAAAATAATTGTGCAATGCACCCTACAAAACTGTAATGCACCCTAGACCAATGCCGATCTAAACTAAAACGCAAATATAATACTATAAATTGACTAAAATAGCTACTGCACTTTCCCCTTCAGCCAACCACAGGTAATATTTATAACAGGAAGTGCATAATATACAATACAATTTGGCAACCATATAAGCTAATGAACCAATTTTCCATTGATACAATTTATTTAGTTTGGATAGCAAATCAAATTTGTGTGGTGTTTTCATTTTTATAATAACAATGTCTTCTATTCGAACTCTTCTATTTCTTGGACTGTTAATTACACAATGTAAGTTTACCCTTTATGCATTTTTGTAGAATATAACATATTACTAACCAGAGGTCAACCAACATGAAAAATGTTTAAAAATTTAACGAACGTAAATTGACGTATTTAACTACCTATGTACAAAATATATAGTTATATTTCATAACTATTTTCCTGAAATTGGAAAAGTAGCACTTTTCCATACGAGGAGAATCTATTGATCAATATAAATCAGAGTATGGAAATATCACTTTTCTAATGAAGGAATGTATATTTTTTTATGCTATGATCAATATATAATATGTAAATCTCTATGCTCAATATCAATGACCAGATTTTAATTAAATATTAAGATAATTATAATTAAACAATTCAACAGTTATCAAGATTGAAAATGAAACATTCGGCAGAAGAAATAATGAATGATACAAATCCAATGAATAGCGTTAAGACAATGAATAGCAGATACATCATCCCAGGTTTAATAGTAGAAATGTACGTGTAAATATTTTATCAAAGTTACTTTATAATTAAATTACTAATTAATATTTCCAAATTCTTTTGAAACGTGTTTGATTTTTCGATTTGGTCGACAAAACTCGGCTTATCATTGGCTGAATGTAACCACACAATAAGTGCTATTTTCAGAAGTTGAACTCCTACATTAAACCGGGGAAATTATTACAACAAGCTACGACCGCGATATAGTTAGTGTGGTTAAACTGGGTGGTGTGATGCCTGCCATAATCCAGTGAAGCTAAATATGACTACTATATATGAAAATTGAATGTTTACAATATTTTGATACATCACTGATTACGCTTACTAACCAATTATGAGAAAATAGAATTTCTCGCTTATATATAATTAGTTCGTCAAACCAATTCTATTGTGCAGACACGGTTTTAACATGCCTTAAATATAACAAGTAATAAATTCATAGTAATATTAAAATAGTTATTCTTATTTATTGTTTAAGTAAAAATGCTTAAAACTTAAATATCTAAACAACAAAGGCAAGTAGTTTCAATAACTATAATTTAATAGTTAACCATGAAAATACTAGACCAAGTTTAATTAAAAACAATAATCACTGCAGTGTGAGGTAAATCAAAGAAGAAAAAGTTGGAACAACACTTTTTTGAGTAGGTAAGTACATTTACATGAGTTAATTTATTGACTTTAAATAAAGATTAAAATTCTGATTATCGTTGCAATGGTCTTTGAACATGAGTTCTTTGATATAAGTCGTCAAAGTATAAACCAGTTTTTGCTATTTTTTTCTTATCACATGGAAAATTAACTTGTACCATCTATTCCTTAATCAACAAATCATCGAAAGATTAATAATTTATATATACCTATATGATTGCATCTATTTTTTTCTAGTTATTTAACATATTAATAAGTAATGTTTTCAGCACTAATTTTAATGCATAACTATATTGAGCAAAAAATTAAACTGTGGTATTATAAACTAAACTAAACATATAATCTCTCATCAGAAAATACTAAAATATTAAAAACACGTGTAATTATTTTAAATTAATTTTTTAAAGATATATATTTTAGGTATGTATTATTAACTATAGGTACTACTATTAATAAAAAGTTCAAATCATTTTAATAAACCATTGCAATAGACATTTAAGTTATGTTATAATTACTATAAAGTATTAATTAAATATGTATGATTATTTTATGTACATATTATAAAGATATATTAATATATGTGAAAGTCATACAAGACTAAAATATTTAACAAATTAAAGTCAATAAAATGTAATAAATATGTAGAAAAAATATTATATTTCTAAATATATAATGCTATGATCATATTATAATCAGCTGTATAATATTAACAAACGTTCTTACTTACAGACCATTATAGAATAAAATTAGTGCAACAAAATATTGGGTGATATTTCCAGAGGCTTAAACACTAATTTTCATCATAAAAAATAAAATTCTCAGTTTTAGTAATCAACAAAAAATGTTATTGATTGTTATAAAATGTTATACAAATGTTATAAAACTTTGTTATAAATCTACAAATATATGATTCAAAGTACAAGTCTACAATAAAAATGTATGCCTACAGTATCTATTTCAGTTTAATCTACTTCTTGACAATTACAATATTTACATTTAATTAAATAATGAACATGCATACATTAATCTTTACATTTTCCAGTTGTTGTAATGTATATATACGTTTGTAAATGTAGAAATTTAGCTATATGCTCTTGTAGATTTATCGCTTAAAACTTGACAGTTAAACGAACATACTACATATATTAAATTATACGTGAAGCATAAAATGGTATCAATGTAAATGATTCTGTGAAATATTGTTTTATCGTCAATTATATATTTACATTTACATTTAAGACACTCCAAGTTGGTCGATATCCTGCTACACATGCTCGGATTGTCCTAAGATATTCTTCCCATGGTCAGGACAAAAAGAGGAATTCCTTATGGGTTCATGTGTCGTAAGTAAATTATATTTAATTTTACTGAACTATCTGTTAATAAAGGTAATGTTAAATTAAAATATATTTCATAATAAATTTTGTGAAAAAGGAAGGATGGTAGTACAAAGTAAAAGAAAGTCCATTCATTTCAATTTTTAAAGCGCGAAAAGTGTATAATATTCAGTTGAAATTTTCGATTTAAATATTGCAGAAATTTTGAGAAAACATATAATAATTAGGTATAAATTGAAAAAAAAATTGTTTTTAATGAATAAGTTTAAGCAATTTTTCTCTAAGCCCAAGAATTACATATAAAATATCTGTATATAAAAAATCTAGTAAACTACGTATGAATTATTAGATGCAGATTAAATAAGTTTCAAATAACTATTTCATGATGCGAATGAATCTACATTTTAAGCTGTTTTAAAATTACGACCATTTATTTGACCTAATGGAGACACTCAAACATAAAAAACATAACATGTATATAATTTGTTATAATATATTGTAACATATTATTTGTTTTGTGTTAGTTTCATATATAGCTAAAGAATTCTGAGCTCGTGTGATATCCAGTCGGATTAATAAACACTTATCCTTCGCTGAAAGAAACTGACATAACAAGAATCCAGGGTTTCTTGTGTTATAAAAATGCAGTACTTTACTAAGTCAGCTATCGCTAACAGTATCTGTTGAGATTTATTCTCATATCTGCTTAAGTTTATGGTTATATATTGGATTTTTTAAAGTTTTGATATTGTCAGCATACAATAACTCATATAATCTTTTGAAAAGATTTCAAACAAACTTAAATATTTTGAAAGTGACAGTGTCACATATATCTTTAATCTTTTGACAGTATGTTATAGTCTTTTATGACTTTGACAATAAACATATTATTATGAAGGTGAAATATAAATCAGTGGTAATTTATAAATAAATATTAATAGTAGTATAGCAAAAATAACCATTTACATACCTACTTTGTAATTAATAGTAAAAATACAGGTGAATTTTGTCTGGCAACAAAAAATGATTTAGATATTTGTGAAATAATACATATCTAGAGAAAATAACTTTTAGATCATGTCCTCTCATCAAGAAAACGATTATGGGTAGACGCCATTTTTATATTTAACAGGTTTATTCGATGTAATTATGTATGCTGTATGGTTGATAAATTAATAATTTTCTCCCCTTTAATATAAAAAACACGTGTTTAATACTTTTAATATAATTAATACGAGACGACTACTATAACAGTCCATTGTTTGAAATACTAGTCTTTTAATCATTCTTTTAACCGTTGCGTCCTTAAATATTTCGAAACACGTTACTTCCATTTACAAAAAATTAATCTTTAAATATATTTTAAATAGGGATGTCAGTTTAAAAGAATCATTATAGAGATATATGTACATGATGAAAGGAATACTTTGCAAAATATGCAATATCTACAAATAGTTCATAATATAATTTACTTCCGCTGATAGTATAAGTATAAAGAGTAAATTCAATTTTTAATAAATTCTGTAAAATATAAGCATATACTTTTGTTTCAGAAAATTGATATATACTTAAACAATCAATTAAAGCAAGTGTCAAGAACTAATGCGCCGTTTTGCATAGCAGGAGATGCCCGAATAGCTGGATCGGGAATGGTAACGTCTTGCTGCAAAACAGACTTATGTAACACGGCACCAAGAGCCTATACTGGATTCACTACTACAGCGCTTTTAACACTAGGTGCCTTTATTGCTCCAATAATTCTTAGAGTACTCTAGAACATGTAAAGAAATATAAATTATTATTCATTCCCGATAATCACCTCTAAATTTAAATTTATTTAGTAGATTTTTTATTGCTGAGTAACATCATACATTTATTATTACTTTTTTATACAGATTACGATAAATTGAACTGAACATTAAATTGTATGATGATTTTAAGTTTTATCGATCTGTAAACAATTATAATGTTAATTACACTATCTTGAATTGCCTACAACTGCATACAAATTCAATGATCGATAATTCGCTCAGTATCTAACAAACACACCCAATCAAGAGCATTCAAAGAATAACTATGTACTTTAACAATATCTTATTTTTAATATTTTGAAATAAACATCTTAAATTGATCTCTCCGTACTTTTCATTTCAAAACTTATTAAATCAGATATTATTACTATTTCTATAAGTCTAATTGTAATTAAACCAAATCAGACTATATTTTTTATCTATATATACTTTTTAGATATAAAGCAATTACATGTGATGCTTAGCCACGATATTATGTCTTCCTTCAAGACTCAGATCACCTAGTTCAATTAATCAATCAAATAATTATAACTAAACATTTTTTTCAATCAACCCAAACCAGACGCATCGTCAGACGCGTAAGTTGTCTTTATGGAGCTAATCAGTAGCAGCATTAATTGATTTGTATTACATATAATTAAATTCTGTCTCTTTTTACTCAACTATACACGGTTGAAAAATAAAGCCGTTTCTTACTACGCGATTAGCTTACTTCGCGTCGTAGCTGCTCATTGATTAATTTGCTACTCAATTGAGAAACTCATACACTTTATTATGTAATATAATATTATTCTATGCTTTAATGTATGCATATTACAAAACATTTAATAGTTGAACGCTATATTTATTTAGGGAAAAAATTACTTGTATAAGGCCTTACTATAGTACCCATTGTATAGAGGAGATGTAAGTGTACTTTTATAGTACCTGTCTTTTCCTTTTATTTATTTACAATTATGTATTGTACTTTTATGTAGGTATATTTATGAATAATTAATATATATTATTATTATACTAAACCAGCTCATGATTAAAAAATGGCTTACTTAATTTTCAAAAAAATGTATATATCATTTATGACAGCTTTAAAAATTAAATTATTTAGTAATTAGTAATTTTAGTATAACTAAAGAAGATGAATGTATAATATTATATGCAGTCAAATAAGTCGAATTTCTGGGGACTAAAAAATATCCGAAAATTAGAGTTATCCGGAAATGAGATAATACAGTATAGGATATGAGGAAATCACCTATAAAACAGTCATTGCATTAATAATATCCCAAATTTGTTAATAGGTACATAAAAGATGTTTCGACTACCTTTGTCAGTGACTGAAACATACATTAATAGTGACAACAATTAAATTAATATACACAAAATTGATACGGCTATGTGCATATTTATATATGCTATCGAAATTCAATACCAACGGGTTTTATATGCAAAATTAGGACAAATGGTCATACAGTATTAAAAATTAACAGTATATTTCGACTTATGTGCAAAATATGAGACTTGGGAAAGATAATATTGTTCGACTTATCCGTATTTTTAACATTAGTTGAACAAGAACTTTTGTTGGTGCCAAAAAACTAGTCAGAGATAAGCAGAAATTCATCCGGATTCGACATACGCGGATTTGACTGTAATAACAGCTGATCTTAAGACAAAAGTATAGTACATTTATTTTGAAGCAAATAGGTATATGTAAAAATCAATTGAAACACTCCTGGTTACTAAGGGAAATATTTTGAAAGTAAAAAAACAGCTAATTATTTTTTGTTAATACAGAACACAAACACTTTAACCAAAAAATGTTATTTTAATAAATAGAAAGATAATTAATCCTCATAATTAAATACCCATACATTATTATTAATATCAACTCATTATCCAATCAATTGTATCTATATCATATTAAAAAGTTAAGTTTATAAATAAATTGGAAAATATAACTCATTCAAATTTATAGAAAATAAAAAATCGACATTAGATTTTTCAACCAATTCCCATAAATAACTATCTGAAAGTTGTTAACGTAAATTATTGTGTTGTACAGTTATAATAAGCTCGTAACTAAGATATAGTAGTCTTGAAAATCATAAATATATTTAAAATAAAATCAGGAACAATACCATTTGAATTCGTCATAGAGCGCGTTTGCTTCTGACTTTTCCTTTTTGAGAGTTCTCGTTTTCTATCCAGCTAGAATAAAATATTTTTTCAATAAATTTACATTAAATTCTTTAAAGAATACACACAGATACACAATAATATAGTAATTGCACTTCAAATTCAATGGAACTTGAGTAAAACGTTGTGCAATAAAAGTATTTAAACCATGAAAATATTATCCATTTAAAAAGACGAGAATTAAAGAGTAACATATCACAATAAAAGTAGATAGAAAAAGAGGTAATAGTTTTCGAAATAAATAAAAAATGTTGTCAAACACATAATAAAAAGTAACATTATTTCTAAATAAAAAGTAAAAAACAAATTGAATTTGTGTATTTGTAAATTAAAATAAAATTATGATCAATATCGTCAGCAAATCTAAATTGAAGCATTTCGTTAAAACGAAGATTAAAGATATCAAGTCATAATTTGCATAAACGAAGTAAATTATTATGATGGAAGAATGTTGATTAAATATACAAGTGATTACATCTTTGACCAGAATAAAAAAACAATTTCAACAATATAATAAGTCAATAAATATTAAACCTATATTCAAAAATAAATTAAAATAAGTAACAATTTATTTCGTTACATAATAAAATAAATAAGTAAAATTGGCAAGTTTAAAAATGTAAAGAAAATGAAAAGTGAAGCATTATTTATAGAAATATTATAGAATCTTGTCAATTAATAAAGGAACTCTGCAACACCATCACACTGTTGAAGTAAATTCAATCATATCATTGAAGCTCCTTTACAACTTCCTTTCTGCAAAACTAGTAGTGTTAGTGATTTCGGTATGAACATTGATTTTGTAATACTTGTTCGTAAATTATTCTGCTATATATTATAATAAACCCTTAATTAAATAAAATGCAGAAAAAAGAATTGTATGTGATTGTGTGGCTGAGTAGTTGTATTATAAGGGTGTGGATCAAACAAAGATGCAGCGCTGTGTAATGCTGTGATAGAGAGAATATTGTTAGAGTCCCTTGTTGTAGTAGAGCTCAGTATCACCCGGTGGTGCCGCTGCTTGAATATGGGGCTCAAGGTCACGCGTGGAGACAGTGGATACTTGGGGGAAGAGAGCAATGGCCACTGGCAATGCACCGCCAAAGGAGAGGGTCGTCACCAAAGCTTGGATGGGCAGATGGAGGCGGGGATAACACCGAAGAAAACGAGTTCTATAGGGGAATGTGGGGGACACATAGTGTACATAGTAGTGAGTCAAGGTTCGTAGAGGTATGTCTCGAGTGATATGCCTTGAGTGACAGATATGTTTATAGTTTCCTTTTTTAGTAAACAGTGTCTATATCTGAAATCTGTGTATTATACTAGATAATCAAATATGATAAATGTAGCTATCTGTATATTACCTGTATATTCAATCAGAAACACGTTATATTTACAGTTTGGCAAAATATTTTTTAAAAATTGTTAATTATATATACCTATTTTACAGTGAATTTTTTCCTCCATTCGATGAATAATTTGTTTTCAATCCATAGTTTTAACGCAGATGAAATTTTAATAAAGGAAGAGTTCAATGAAGGATTTGAACGAATTAATCATACAGGTCCTATCTCGTGAGAATATAATCTAAGAATATTTATTATTGTGAAAACATGTGACTAAAATAAAACAAGTAAAATCGATATACTGATTTATTTTGTTATAAAAATCAATTCAAAAGCATAAAAAATGTAAGGCATTAGCGAAATATTTATTTATTATATGTTTTAGTAGTATTTTAACTTCTAAATATACAATATATTATTTCAATAATATTCTACGAGAAACACGATTTTTTACATTTATTTTTAGATAAATAAGTTAGATAAATAATAATAAATTACAACTAGAACTACATATTTTGTTTTACTTTAAATATAAAAGACTTTAATTATGGGCATCTTACAAATATTACATATTTTCTCTTGATAATATATTTGAAATGTCAAAATTAATTTAACGACAATAAATGTATTAAATCATTATTTAAATATAATAATCATTTGTTCAAATTAAAACATTAATATGTGGAGTAAAGTAATACAAAGTATAAAACATCCTATCACAGAGCTTCAGTGATCAGCACTGTAAAATAAATGTTAGTAGGTATAAAAATTTGAATGACAATAAATACTAAATTTTACAATTACATTAAAAAACATGGTACCTTACTTTTCTAGTAACGTCATAACAATCGGTGGAATAAGCAGAAGAGGTGCCGGCAGAAATGCTCGCGTTAAAGCTGTCTCTTTCAGTGCCTGAAATATTATCATAAAATTAAATTATAAAGGACAGAAACATTAAAGAAATGCAGTATATTTTCCTGAGCATAAGTAAAATATTCTACACAACTTCGAAATATTGCTGTAAAAAGTGTTTTTTTATTATTTAGCTTATTACATTAAAAAATTAATCAGTAGAAGTGAACTTATTTTCAAATAAGATAAATATTATATTTAAATATTTATTTAGAAAGCAAATTATTTTATTTTATCGAAATAAATATGCTTTACTTTTTAAAGTAAAAATAGTATTGGAGATTTAAACATGGTTCTTATAACGCTATAAATTCTTCAAAAATAGCAAATATAAAAAAGAAATAAAAATACACAATAATTAATATAACTATTTTTAAATATGTCCATTTCCCATATATAAATGCTATAAACAATAAAATTCAGAAACTTTCAAACCTTAAAAAAAATATATACATATCAAGT
>JAYRBW010149266.1:0-14461 GCA_036023295.1 Invenusta paracnida | reverse complement strand
CTAAAATTGATTGTATACTGTTCTTTGTAAAATATAATTTACTATACACTGTATACCTACTTTTGAAACACCCTGTAGAATGCATATCTAGTTAATAAAATCTAAATTCAAGCGCATTAAAATAACTCTTAAGTAAAATAATTTTAATAACTAAAATAAGCTAAATACTTTTCAAAAATCTTTAATTCGAAGTAAATATATTAATATTTGCTAATTTAAGATGTCTAAGAGATTCTATCATATATAACAACCAGTTCGTAACTACTGAGGTATCTTATAGGTATCATAAACTGTTGAACAATATACATATTATAATAAATATTATATCGTATAACTTTCTAACGCAACATAATTATGGATACAGAATCCAGATGAACCATTTCCATATACTATAGCCTGCGGCAAGTAGCCTTAATATGCTGCATGCATATCTTGCTAGCTGAGCTATCAAAAGGTACCTAAAGAAGGTATCTGGTAGAGTGGAAGAACAGTGATCATGAGAACCACTTCCTCTATTACTACTCTTGACTAGAAGAAGCTGGGGGAAACAGAAACAATTCAATCTACTGAAACAAAATGAAGGTCAATTAGCATCCAGAAAAAATGTTAACAAGTGAAACTGAAACTGACGAATTTAAAAGAAGGCAAACAAAGGGCAAATAAAAAAGAACAATAAATAATTTAAATATAACCTAATATTTCTTCACAAATTGTAAGTGTAAGTGAAATACTGTTTTTTTAATCAAAATAAAAGCTAAAGAATGAACTTCTTCGAGATAAAGATGGTCATTTCGATCAAAGTCCGGAAGACAATTGAAACAAAACAATCTCTAGACAGAAAATTATTTGTAAATGAGGTTGTTAAACTATTGATTTTGCAGCGTTTATCTTAAAATTTTGCAAACGTTTGACGTTATGCAAAGTTATGACATTATAACAGTGAGATTTTATAATAATTACACATAATGATTATATAATCAATTAGTTATAAAAACAACTTGACAATGTCAAAACACATATAGTAAACAAAAACGCCAAAACACACAAATTAGTAATCAAAATAAATTCGACGTAATAATTTGTTTAATTAATATCGAATATTTAGAAACGTATATTGTAATTCAATAGATTGTACTTATAATTCAATAAAATAACAAATAAAGTCAACTCACGGTTCCTCGTAGTCAGAGCAGAACTTCTCAGTTTTGCGATAGAGACCGGCAAGTTTTACAGCGAATATAATTGTCGGTATAAAGAGGAGGAGGCATGCACCAAGACCACACCAGAATCCGTTCTGATTCGTTCAATTTAATAAGAGGAAAAAGAGATAAATAAAATTAATAACACTATCATAAAATATCACTCTTCAAGTCAAAAAAAAGTAAATCAATAATACAAATTTATAGATAAATAATGTATATTGTATATAATATAGAATTACTATTTTTAATAACAATTTTATAGTATTTACATATTATTTAGGTTTACTAGTAAAAAAAGTCAACTCGATTATTATATTTAATATAGATAATTTAGCAGTAAAATAACTAAAGTGATAAAAACTGTTAACAACTGATAACAAACTGATAACAAAATTTCAATAACAAAAATTTATAGCAGTAGACATCTTTAAAGATATGAAAGTTTAGTGGTTACTTGAGTCGGCATTGAAAACAACACTTAGGACGAATAATATGGAAATTAGACTGAATTTCTTTAAAGAAAGATGATGTTTTTAGAACATTTTTCTGACTTCTGTATACCTAAGTCAGTCTATAAAAGACAAGTTAAAATATAAAATTACTCCAAAATTGGAAAAATGAACAAATGAATAAGCAAAGTTAGTGGGTTACAATACTAGATCATAAAATTATCGCGGCAGTATTACACAGACCACTGCATTACAAAAGGTGTCATAGCTCAAGTCAGTGACAGATGCCAGTCAAGTGGTGATAGTTTCATGACGAGACATGCATTGCTTGTTAGCAATCCCCCAACTATTATATTGACTATCCAGTATTCAAAATATATCAGATTTATGGAATTATTAATGGTTATGTAGGTAAGTGTGTAAGTAAGTAGGTTAAAATTTCATAAACTTAGACAAAAGTATAATTAATCATTTAATAATGACAAAGATATACGGACAGTATATGACAAACAATATTATAAAATAAATATTCCTCATTAAAATACATAGTGCCAAAACCATGAATACACAAACAGAAAATTAAAGGAGGTTCAAACTTTCCAATAAACATTATTTAACGCTTGTCCGTAGGTGTCGAGAATCTCGACATATAAAATTTCTAGTAAATGTCGAGAATCATTTTCAGCGAATCAAAAACCGCGAAAAATAATTTAACGCGGGAAACGCGAGGATAGTGAGATGTTTGATAATCGTGGTGTGGTTGCGACCGCCAGCTTTTTGTAGTGTATAGGGGTTACTTGTTAATTACATCTATTTATTTTCAAAAAAAAATTAAATTACGGCCTAAATCGCTTCTCGTCAAATATTTTTGACATTTACAGGCCATTTTCGACATTTACTAGAAATTTTATAGGTCGAGATTCTCGACACCTACAATTAACGTTATTGCTCTGTTTCAGTTTTTAGAAGAACCATACTTCAAAAGAGCCCCCAAAACATGAATAGCATAAATAAAATATATTCTGAAGACTGAGAAACTTTAAAATGTAAGTTTATTCGTATGGATAACATTAAAGAAGATACACAAAATAAAGAAAATTACTAGAAATTGCTAGATTGTTTATAGTTAGGTATACACTATAAAAGGAATGATAACATTTGAATTCAACAATAAGCAGTTATATTTTTAAAAAGTATTATAGCTACATGAAATATTTAAATTAAAACATGTCAATTTAAATTTAATATTTCACACATTTTTAACTAGCTCAATATTTTTAATTTAGTAGTACACCAGTAGGAAAAGAAAAACCTTTAGAAACCTTTAGAAATAATAAATGCATACTACTTAGAGAAATGTTTTTCATACTAGTTATTCCCTTTAAAAAATCCTTAACATATCATATTATTATACCTAAAAAACGGAAGCAACCTAAGAGTATACAATTATATAGATAAGAGCTCAGTTCTGAAGTAAATCTTTCACATATTTTGATAATAGGGACCAACAACAATATGGACCCCCTTTCAAATATATTTTTGACACCAGTTTTCTTTCAAAATTATAGACAGAGAGTTTTATGATTGCTATTTCAATTCAATTTACTCTTTTATTCTTCTTTTCAGGTTATTTCCTACTAACATGTTCTAACATTATAGACTGATAGAATTACACAGAAGAGGGTGTAACTCACAAATGGGAAAAGTACAACAACGCAGACGGCATCGACACCAAGTTTGATGGCAGAGTGAAGTTTATCACATCGGACTCCAGAAAGAAGGCTCTCCAACACACGATTGACCTCCTGTTTGAGTGAGCCATCGATTAGAACTATTGTCTCCTCAACGAGCTGTAGAGGTAGAAAAAGGAGATGTCAAGCCAACTAAAATCACTTACTAAATTATTTCTAGTACAAACTATGATTTCTATTTTTTGGATCAATCATATTCTCTCATTTATAACCTAAGCAGTTGCGTATTATTATTTATAAAATATTATAATAGATAACACAATATTACTTTTAGTATAAATAGCATAAGGCTTCTCTAAAAGAGTAATCCTAGGATACAATTGTCTACAAATTAGAAGTCAAACATATCATTATTCGATTAAGAATCTATAAGTACAATTCACAATATTTGAAGTAGAACTTACAATTTCTCTAATAATACATACTAAGAAATACGACTATACTTAATTTTAATGTTAATAACAAACCTCAATAAGCATAAATATAATTAATTACACACTAATAACATTTTATTAATGGCAATATCACAAACTTAATCCGTATTACTGACAAAACAATAATTTAAAAGTAGAAAACAGAACTAAATAATTGCTTCAAAAGACATTGATAGCATATAATCAACCAAAGTTTAATAAATATATGTAATTATTTTACCAATATAATATAACCACCTCCGAAGAGCAGAAGTAAAAAGCAACGAATGGCATAAGCATAAGGAGCAAACCTGATTCTTATTGGCGCCACTCTTCTCGATACTCTGAATACCCAGATTAACCTGGGTTATCTTCGGGTGGAGGTCACGCATCTCCACAAAGTAGGCCTTCATCTTCTCCTGGAACATCTGAGCGGTCAATACTGTGTCGCGGATAAAGTTAATCGAGCTGCTAACATCAACCTGTACAGAACGAAATAAAATTCATTTTATTTCATTAAAAATCTGTATTACAAGTATTTCGGGAGGTTATTTGGCAATAATTCAATTATTTGTTTTATATTAGTAAAACAATGATAAATGTCTAGTATATTATGTTATTATTTTTGTTGTAATATTTTGTGTAATTTGTGGTTAATTTAATTATGAAACACACAAAATTCCATTCAATAAATAATTACTCAATTTTATGTCGTATAGTAATAAAATTGTGAATTTTTAACAAAAAATAAATAAAACAAGTATATTCTATATACATATATGTATATATTTTATATTGTTACTAATGGTTACTGTAGAAGTATTAACAAAAGCACCTACTAGAAAACATAAAATTAAATAAACTGCTATAAATCTTTTCTACTTAAAGCATATTGAATAACCGCATAATATACGTTGAAAAATTGTAAAACAAATAAAAATAAAGAATTTAAAAGTGAAATAATAAGATTAGATTCTGAAATTATTTAAAATACAGATATTTAAAATCTGATACTCTTAAAAAAATTGTTCGAAAATTTGGATTTATTATAGAATTATTACAGAATTATGTAATACCAGTTAATAGGATTGATTAATTCAAAATGTAATCCTTTTAAGTTATAAACTATGTACAAGTGTGAAGTACAATACAGATATTCTAAACATTTCGTGTAATTCCATACAATTATTGTTAAGACCTTGTAATATTAGAACATAATGTATAATAAAATATACTATAATACTTAAAATTAAACAATTATGGGATATTTATCAAATGAATCAAGTATACCAGATATGCTGCCATAAATTCATATGAAGAATTTTTTATATAATTGAACGCCTAACTATCAATTTTAATGTCATTTAAGTAAACGTCACAGAGACTATGATTATGATCATAATCTAATGAAATAATTAAAAAAACAGCAGAAAAACAAGACAAGAAGCTTTAGATGGATATACAATATATAATATATTTTTTCTCTGCACATATCCGCGTGCGTCTTCGTGAATAGACTACTGAATAATAGAATTTATTTATCAAGTTGTGTTAGAAAAATTCAAATATTTGGACTGCAAGTGGCCAATGAACACGCACAACTGGTAGAACTATATATTTGCCATATAAACTGCATTGCAACAAACCAACATTAAAATGACGCAATACCTTTAAAAGTAATTTGTAATCGCATATTTACTAACAGTAGTTATGAACACAATACAGACAATAATATTATCTACATTAAAAAGTAACAGTACACAATTTTACTAGCACAATACACACTGAAAATAGTTGGAATTCTAAAACAATAATAGTGAAGCATCCAGTCAACTTTTCACAGAAATGAATAATTTAAATGATTAAAGTCGCCGAAAATGCATGGTTCTCTTTATTGGATATATAGAGCAGACTATTATCCAAACCCAACATATTATATACACTTGATTCATTCTATTCATACTATTATTATTGCCTATTATTAAATTGAAAGGTGGAACTTGGTATAAAAAGTATATTTAATAAATTCTGTCATAGTATTATTATTTTTTTATACCGGACTAAAACCACGGAGCAAATATTGGAAAACAAAAATTATCAAATAAATCTATAACTGCCAATTTATAGAAAATATTACAGTACAAATTAATTATATCATATTTTGATATCATTCTAAAACAAAATAAGGTAATTTTCCAGGGCTGTAAGCAACAAAGCAGCTATCAAAATGACACTCAAAATCAAAGCCGTCATCAATTGATTTATTGTAGTTATCTCCTAACTGTAGTTGTAGTAACGTGACTTTTCCGAATAAATACTGTTTTCTGATTGAACGACTGACTACTTACTGATTACTACTAGTAATCTTTAAGACTACTCCAAAACAGTCAAAGAAAAAGCACAGCTATATTTTTAACAAAACCTAATACCACAGTAAAAACTAAGATTTTGTCAAATAAATCGTTTTGAACGATGATATGTACATGGTGTTTAATATGTTGGAAACATAAAATTATTTAACGCATAAAAGATGTTGAAAATATATAAAATTGTTTAGTGCATAAGCATATAACATATCACAGCCGTGCGCAATAAGGTAAAATACATAAAACATTTATTTCATTTTTAAATTGCCCTATACCGATAGATAACTTCTTAGTTCTTTACCGATAGACACCATAAGTATTTTTCCATTGATAATACCTTTTCTCATTATGACCGTACAAACTCAAGGACCATTCTGTATTATATCAAAATATTTTCAAATCCCCTGAAAAATAAAGTAGACTAAAGTAATTGTACTTACATTTGGAAGGTTTTGGAGTTCAGATAAGAAGGTATTGATGCTCGGCAGTTTAACCACAAATTCACTCGTCTGGAAAATATATTTTTAAAGTGCATTCACATTCATAACAAAATTTAAAAAAAGGTGTATAGTATCCTTTTTAAAATGAAAAGAATAATGATTATATCATTACAATAACTTTAAATACTTCTGAGAAAAATATTTAAGCAAGTGAAAATATTAATTATAGGATACACATTTTAAGATACAATTTGTCCAATCAAATATGATGCATACGTATACTCCGAATTCTATTCATTCCAATGTTTGTATATTAGAGAACATTTAGACATTTCGAGTTACATTTGAGTGTGATAATTCTTATCATGCTATACTAAGTTGTATTTCTATGTATGTAGTAGACTTTAGCTGAAAAGTATGCGTCCTCTCATTAATTATGAAAAATAGCCTTAAACTGCAGTAATAACAATTATATATCTATCGATAAAATCTACTCATATTATTATATGTAAAAGATTCTAGTTAACACTATAATTACTCATCTATACATAGCAATAGTTCGTACCTCTCGAATGTTGGAGTCCAAATTGATGGAGCGGAGTTCGGGAATGTTTCCTAAGTTGGTGAGAGTTCTCTTGTACTCACTGAGATTTGGAAGAGGGTCCACTCGCAAACAGGATTTCTTCACATTTCCGAGCCAAGGCTTCAACACCTACCAGTGTGGGTTGAGTGGATAAAAGGTAAGTTCAAAGTATAAGAGAATTATAATAAAAACTAGCCTATTCACAAAAAAATGACAATTATCATGTAAATTTAAAATTTACATACATTTTATATTAAAATAATGTCTCTGTGTATTATAGCGAGTAACTAGATACCTAACAATTTTTTTATTAAAAGCAAGGTAAACTAGAGAAGTAGAGCTTAAAAAGAGCGAAATTACATTGATGAAGGTATAGACATTGATCTATTTTCAGATAGGTACTCGTTGTGGGAATACCAGAGACCACTTAATACAGAATAAGCATCTTCTTTTAACTTATAGCATGTGAAAATATCACCAAATGCAATGAAGAAAAAAGTAGCTACAATGAAAAAGCTAGAAAAGAAGGGGATCAAATTGTGGTCTGCTGGGTCAGTCAAGTAGTGGAGAGAGGAAGGCCGGAGCCGATCTAAAAGGCGAAACAGTCGGTAGGGAAACATGTCTCGTCATGAAAAGCGGAGATGATAGCGCTAGTAGAAAGTGTCATAGTCGTCGAAGGGAATAAATACTATGTATATGTATTGGCTCCAAATTTACCACCAAGGCACTCCCGACAGTGTTATGAAAGAATGTTCGTAAATATATGGACAAAAGTTGATTAATATTACAGAAGGGGTAAGAATTACTATTCAGTTTGCGGCAGCATACTGTGAAAGGGAAAGAAACGAAATAGCGAAACAAAACAGCAGAGGAAATAATGATAAAAGTAGACAAAAGTGGTCAAAACATGCATGGCAAATAAATGGCTCTGACAGTGACAGAGAACACCGAAATTTCAAGGTGCTCGAAAGAGAAAGGACGAAATTCAAGGGAGAAATACACTGGACACGGGCACATACACTTATCATCCAACTAAAATGTGGAAAAAACAGATGAGTGGAGAAATTCGTAAGAAGAATACAACTCAAAAGATTTAGAAACGAAGTGTAGATGATAAATCATTGCATATCAAGAACGTTTGAAAAATCCAATATTGAAAAATAAGAAGAGGACTGACATCAAGTCGGTCAAGAACCTCGACTGTGGACAAAATTATTAAGATCAAGAGATTTGTAAACAGAATTTAGGAGTAAACCCGAACTCCCACAGTAGCAACAAACGAAAAAAGTATGTACACAGTGACACAGTCCGCCAGAAATTTATATGTTAATTTGTAAATTATTAAAAAAAGGACAATATTTTCAAAGGGAAAATACAAATAATTAGTTCAATTAGATAATAACTATATTTTCTAGAAATCTAGCATGATTTAACTACAGTTTTTCTGTTTTAAATTAAGAATAAATCTACAATAATATAATTATATTTAAGCAAAGGGTATTTTGGTTGTAGTCAACTTATGTAAGTGAGATTTCCCTGGTGTGTAAAAGTTGCATGAGAAATCACATCTTATCGTCTTTTATGAATAATATCTTTATGACTGGAGAATATAAGTTTAATTTCAGTAAGTGCTAGGAAATTATAAAAAGATTTTAAGCTAATGAAAAAATAATTATAGACATAAAACAAAATAATATTTTAAAAAGGATGCAAAGCTCACATTCTGATAGATATCCTCGGTGTTAAACATGCTGGCAGTGAGATTGAATGCCTCCATGATGGACTGAGTTCGACAGCGGTCCAAAAGACCCTCCAATGGGCGGGAGGAGATGCTCTGAATATGGCGCATGGCAGGCAGTGACTGATCAGCAGGCACCAGATTGATGTAGTTGTCGAGGGTAGCAGGACCGCCATCATAGGCGCCGGTTGCATAACGACAGAGCTCAGTCTGGGCTGTTCCACCCGTCACGAAGAGTGCCATGGTAATAAGCATCAGGATCCAGGAAAAGAAGAAAGCGAATGCGACACCACTGTTGAACAAGAAAAAAAATCAAATTTTACATTTTACATTTTTATATCACAGAAAAGGCCAGGGAGCAATAGTTCTCAAAATCAAAACTGACAAAATAATGTTCTTAAAAAGGCTTGTCCTGTGGGGTTGCAGACTGACTTCAGGAGATAGGAGACTATAAGATAGTCTGAATACCCATTTAATAAAAGTTTGGTTTATTTAATTAGAAGATACCGAATTTTGTAGATTATTATTTAAAACTGTGTCTTTGAGAGGAACTCACGCCATGAGAAGGTTAGCCCCAACACCCCGATTGCATAGACTAGCATCTTCAAAGGGACGCTCTCCACACATGCCGAAGCACAGACCGAGATAGTAAAAGATGACCACGAATAGGACGAGACAGCAAATGGCAATGAAACCATACAGTCGGTAGGTGTCATAGCGAACAAGGTTTTCTTGTACCAGAGTGGGGTCGTCAAGATAACGAGAGCGAGCATCCTGTAACACACGACGCAGATTATTGATCCAGGACTCCAGCCAGTTTTGGGCGTCCGTCATATGCTTCGAGTTTGTCATTTTTTTGCGTAGGTCTGTGTGTTTGAAGTAGTTAGAGAAATAGAAGACAAATATTTACAAAGTGTGATAAAGACAAATGAGAAAAGGATAAATAAATTGAGAATCTGGTAATTAGTAGACATAGGTGGAGAGTTTCGCTATATACCATATTCATAAACGTAATTAAATGACAAACAGTACGATTATTGCAATAATACAATTACAAATAATAATAATACAAAGAATATAATAATAATACAAATTATTCTTTTTTTTGTCATAAAATCGAATAAAAAATTAAACATTTAAAAATAAAAATACGTTTTATTGAACTTTTGTTAAATGTACTTTGACTATTAATTTATTTATAAAATATAGGAATCATAATCAAAATATTGTTGAAAAAACATTTGAAATTATCACTATAAGTTATCCCTCAACAGCATATTAGGCGACTTTATAGCATGTGAAGTGTATCTGTTAATGTTAACATTGAAGTTACTCTACAGCTGATTGCAGTGTTAACTTTTCATTTTTACATTTGATATAAAGCCGTGTTGAGTTACACTAACACTCGAGTAAGCTCCAGAGTAAGCTATTGAGAAAACACTGGATGTAAATTCTAACTGTATTATATACTGTAAATTTTAATCTATTTGGCTATTCTGGCTTATTAAATTCTCACCCCTTTAGGGTTCACTTTTTAGACTTTAAATTCGGTGTTATGTGTTAACACTGTTTAGATGAGATGTTTTAAAACTCTTTCACATTTTCTTACTACAAGAACTATGTTACTAATATTTTTTATTTTACAAAAATTGATTGTACTCGATGTTCTCATAGAAGAATTAGAAGAAAAAACAATAATTAGAAAAAACAGCTGATATTACAGGTGATAATGATAAACAATTTCGTCTATCAGATGACCAGTTACAATGGGTTAATGAATTTCCTGATTGGAGATAAATATTCGTTGACATTATTTGGAACTATACACGAAAACTTTAACTATTGGTTCTTTAAACTACGAAACGCGCGCTATATTTATAAACTATAGAATCTCGAAATTTGGATCATAAAATCATTGTGCTATACTTTTTCGTAGTGTTAACTCCGTAGTAAACACAAGAGTAAGCTACGTGATCGGGTAAACGGAGTAAACACTGACATCTAATATAAAGTCACTCTTGTGTAAATTTAATACCATTTCTACTACTAAAAGTTCAACTAATGTATATTACAATAATTTAAAATAACGAAATTGTTATTTCTCACAATATAAAAATAAGGATGTAAGATAATAACAATTATCATCTAGCTTTGAATAATAGAAATATAAGCACAACTAACTTAACCGGATCGAACTAAACATAACATTATTAAATGTAATTTATCTTGTCAGATTTAAGAAATGTGACACAAGAAGAAGACAACAATTGTTAAATTCCCATTAAATTCCAACTTTTATAACAACAATAAATTGTTATTTTTCGAATTATAAAAAAAGTATATAAGATCATACCAATTATCACCCAAATTAGAATAAAGTAAGAATAAACTCAACTATAATATAACTGGATCAAAATAAACATAACATTGGTAAAATGATATTTATCTTGTAAGATTCATAAAATGATACACATGAACAAAACACAAAACGGAAAAGATCAAACTTTTTAATTATTATAATAATATTTGTCACCACATTTTCAAGATGTTGTCGCTTTATAACACCGGGTGCATATTACAATACATGTTAATAATGATTATATTATACGCAATAATAAGCACAATCAGTCGCACAATCGGTTTTGTGACTGTATTATTTAGATACACACATAATAATAATATAAAAGTAGGTACATTATCTAACAAGTAATTCATTTCGAATAGTTCACATTACATTATATTATAATGCATAATTAAATTCGTACTGCCCAGATGCAGAATATTGTTGCAAAATTATGAATATCAGCTATTTGAATATCAACTATTGCATCTAATATACCACATTACACACATACCTTTTTCATCAAATAATATAACAATATTACACACATATATGATTGTACTGAATTACATAGTATAAATAAACTATAATGCATAAGCATATGATAAACTTCGAAGCTCAAATAATGTTTAAGCTTTTATATACATATCTCAAATATATAACAGTCACTAATGGCGAAGTTATCTGATAAAATAAATAAGTAACGGGAGTTTATATAACAGTATACCTTATTATTATTATTATTATTATTGGAGATAACGAAAGAATGAAACCTGTATAAGATAACTATAACATTTTTGTAGGAAATAATATACATTCAAAGCTAATTAAAACAAATGAGTTACATAAATGTATATAATGCAGTTATGAATCAGTATAAATTAAAATATTAAAAAGAAAGATAGTATATATTTACATATAAATCTTTAATTTATATTATATTTAATATATTATTAAATTATATTATATATTTAAATATAAATAAAGATGGTTATATCCCAGTTTCCCGCGTTTATATATACATAAATATATATGTAAATATATATACATTAAATATACATATATATTATATACCCATATACACTACTAAAAGCTGCGGCCGCAACCACACCACGATTACCAAGAATCTCCTCAATTATAAAAACGTTAAAAAAATCAAAAAATAATTTAACGCGGAAAACTGGGATATTACCATAATATATATATATATATAGAGGTAGTACCTATATATAGTCAATATATGACATAAATGACATAATATTATCAGTTTTAAAATCAAGATTAGAACTTATTCTGGAAATTATTTCTATTTTTATATCATCGTCAATTAAACGCAAAAGTTTGGATAATTTAACGTGCCATAAAGATGTGCAAATTATAATATGTCAATCAATAAAGTAAATCCATATACACAACATACCTTCGATATCGGGTTTAACAGCCTCCTGATATTTCTCAGAAATGCCATTGAGTGCTGCCTCCATCTAACAAAGAAATTTAAGTGCGTATATAAATATAATTTTGAATTGTGTAAAATTGATCATTACCACTACAAAAATCACATACAAACTAGGAGTTTATCTTATTTATATTTACTTATTAATTATATCTTTATTTTTAATTATGACAATTACTATAATATATACAATCCACAAGAGGGATTAATAATATTTTTAAAACATGTAATACGGGTTATAAATATATTTCAACATGTGTAATTGATTATAATTTTATTTATGTAAAAATATTTAATAACCAATCACTTATAATAATTTCATTCCAACCGCTAATTTCATTCCAATTCTGCTTCGTTGATAAAAAAAACTTTGTTGCAATCGCAAAAGAACCGCGATATAATTGCAACATAATAAGTGAACAGAGAATTAATCAAAATCAAAAAGAATTAATTAAATGACAACATATTTTAAAAACATACAGTTACGAATTCAACAATGTAAAATTCTGCAATGTAGGAAACCTTCTTTGCTGAGTTAAGTTTATTATAGTAATTGTTTTAATGATAGTTAAGTAGAAACAAATATGTAAATAAACCACTGATAGTATGGCATATTGCGCTTTCTTTCGTTTGTGATAAAATTTCATTCATTAATACACACCTCCCTCGGTAAATTTTAAACAACTTTCAATACACCTATGTTAAAAGTATACATAGCGTCTAAAGCGGATCAAATTTTGTGGTATGCAAAATAAATATTCAACTATCAAAAGAGAATAATTTATAATTTATAAATTATAAATAGGAACCAGTTAGCCAAGTTCAAACAAACATCCAAATAGAATTTTTTTCTTTAGAAAGCAATTCTATCACCAAAAATACCTATTTTGATCACATTATGCAGTTATGTATCTGTAAAAATTAAAATATAAAAAAATATAATATTTACTTCTAGTAATTATGTAATATTTAATGAAATCATTCAACTTAATTTATTAAATACACAATTTTATGCAATAGCCTTTCTTGCACTTAAAAACTATACTTTTGTATTCCAACCACTTAAAATAGTGCATCTACTATAGTGGAATTTTACACACGCAAACTATCCTTGTACACCAAGTATAGATGCTTTCGTTGTGATAATAATAGTATGTCTTATGACAACATAAGAAATGCGAAAAGACGACATTAATGGCGCTTTTCTGTAAACATTCTACAAGACAGTATCCTTTTATAAAATAAAGTGACCAAAAATCTTCTCTAAAAAAGTAAAAAATAAAATTAATATTTTAATATTATACAATACTTATGTATAAAATAATCAAAACTACTTTGTTAAAAGATTAGTTACTTACATCCGGCAGCTGTGATGTTCCATGCGAGAACTGAAGAACCTTAGATACAAGTTCCTTTGGACGGCCTATATCAACCTAGAACAATGTTTTGGAAGAAATTCAATGTAAACAAAGTACTTACTCATACATTTGCGAGAAATAATAAGATATGTCGTATTATTATTTGAAAATGTATTAAGAATTAAATATGATAAAAACCGAGTTATATAACAATCAAAAACAATCAAAATGGGGGTAAAAACTGTAATATAATAAAAATTAGAAGCATCTAACTTTGTACAAGAATACTTCTACAAATACATTATTGTTTTGACTAATACCATAGATATGGATATACTTTTTATAAAAACAAAATAAAGTAAAT